>CAUYRH010144662.1:0-11804 GCA_963574655.1 Perodicticus potto
TTCTTCTTAGCAAAGTATCTCAAGAATAGAGGAAAAAGTATGCAATGTACTCAGCCCTACTATGAAACTAATCTATAGCTTTCATATGAAGGCTATAACTCAATTATCACATAAGAACATGGGGAAAGGGGCAAGGAAGGGGAGGGGAAGGCAGAGGATGGGTGGAGGGACGCTAATTGGTGGGATCACACCTATGGTGTATCTTAGAAGGGTACAGGTGAAACTTACTAAATGCAGAATCTAAATGTCTTACCACAATAACTAAGAAAATGCCATGAAGGATATGTTAACCAGTTTGATAAAAATATTTCAGATTGTATATGAAACAAGCACATTGCATCCCATGATTGCATTAATATACACAGCTATGATTTAATAAAATAAAATAAAATAAAATAAAAGTTACTCTTGTCTTATAGTATAATAAATTATGGGTTACAAATAGATTAGTGACAGATGTAACAAAACAAAACAATGACTTAGAGAGGAGAAGACCTTAATCAGAACTGGAAATCAAGAGGGTATAAAAAAATTTAATCAATTGACAATAAATATATTTGGAAAAAATATTTAAATAAAGAGGCTCAAATATATAATACAGCAAAATGTCAATTATATGTAACACTAGTAAGATTCTTAAAAATGGTCAAAAAGAAAATAAACAATGTAGTAGGAAAAAGTGGGATAAAGTATATGAATAGGCAAATCCAAATGATCAATACACATCAGAAAAGATACTTAATCAACTGAGGTCTGTGTTCTAACAGAAAAATAAAAATAAAAAAGAAAAAATACTTAAACTTTCTAACAGGGAAATTAAAGTAGAAGTATTTCAAACTTTTCAGATGGGCAAAAATAATAAAAAAATTCAATACTCTTGCTGGAAAAAGGGTATTCAAATGGCTAGCAGAAATATAAATTATCATAGACTTTTAAAGAAAGCAAGCTGGCAGCAACTGTTAACATAAAAATGTTTTACTTTTGACTCAGTAATTCCACTTCTAGTTATGTATTCTATAGTTATAAACCTAAAGGAAACGTGTGTTAAGATGTTTATGTTGTTGCATGGCATAATTGTATATTATGGCAAAAATCTGGAAGCAAAGTAGGGAAAAATGTAGAAGGAAACAAATTAGGTTTTAGCCTGAGTGGGGATGTTATGGATGAAAGTGGAAGGAAAAAGTAGGGAGATGAGTTCAAAATGAAAAAAGAAAAGGGAAAATATGTGCTAAAATTAATAAATGATTTCCATTTAAAATAAGATCCATTTCCACATAATTTCAAAAACACAACTGTTAAAATGAGGGATATATGTAGGCTTGTTCAGACTCAGGGTTCAAAACTAGTGTGGTATAAGAAAATTTGTGTGGTTTATTTAATCTCTCTGAAATTCTAATTTTTTATTAGGGTTGTCCATCGACAAAAATGAAGTTCAAAATAATCATTTCATAAGATTGTTATGAAGATTACATTGAAGTAACCTTAATGCTTAGAATATAGTTATGTTTCCACCTTCCATTTTTTAATACTATAAGATATTGAACTATAAAATTGAAAATCTATATACACACATGTACTTGAGTTAGATTAAAACATTGAATGCATTCTTACTCTCCTCTGGTGGTTTTGTATTTTCTTTCAGTGAAACCTCTTCTGGGCAGAAAGGTGTGCTGACCAAAGAATAAACATTCTCACTGTTCTTGAAAGTATTCCATTGCAATACGTTTGATAAAAGGGATCTGCAGAGAAGTGAAAATGGTTCCAATTGACGGCTAACATATTGGCACTGCTTCCACCTGGGGCTTGAAAGCCACTGAAGATGTTGGTTTCTACGGATTGCAAATAAGCCTAATAAGAAAGGAAAAAAAAATATTAGAAGAGATAAATCCTTTACCTTTTAATTACTCCTTAGAAAGCAGATAATTAACACATATTTGTTATTGAGGAAAAAAGCTACTTTACATAAATATTACATAAAAGGCAATTCTTTTTATTGTGGTAAAAACACATAATATAAAATTTATCAACTTGACCATTTTTAAGTGTGTAGTTCAGTTAGTGATAAGTACATTCATTTTGTTGTGAAACAGATCTCCAGAACTTTTTCTGCAAATCTGAAACTCTACCTGGGAAGGGGGAACCTACAACCTTCTGGTTTTAAGATTCTTCTTTCTTATGCAACAAAGGAGGAAAGAAAAGCTTCGTTTTTCTTTGCCACACCCCTTTTACTGAAAAGGTTTGTTCTAAAAAATTTGGATTCTGTCAAAAGGCACTTAAAGACCTAGAGGGTCACATTTCACCTTAAGCCCACAGGTTTAGATTGCCTTCCTTCCAGATCTGGAAAACCACCATTCTAATTTGGTTTCTAGGAATTTAACTACTTTATGTTTATGGAAACATATGATATTTGTCTTTTTGTGGGCTGCCTTATTTCACTTAGTGTAATGTCTTCAAAGTTTACTCATGTTGTAGCATGTGACAAGATTTTCTTCTTTTTTAAGACTGAATAATATTCCATTGTATATTTATGGCACATTTTGTTTATCCATTCAATCAGTGGTGGACATTTGGGTTGCTTCCACCTCTTGGCTATTGTAAACAGTGCTGCTATGAATGTGCATTTACAAATATCTCTTTCATATGTTGCTTTAAATTATTTTGGATGTATGCTCAGTGTAGGATTGCTGGATCATATAGTAGCTCTGTTTTTAATTTTTTGAGGAAACTCCATACTCTTTTCCATAGGGGTTGCACCATTTTACAATCCCACGAAGACTGCATAAGGGTTACATTCCTTCACATTCTCATCAACACTTATTATTATTATTACTTTTTAGTAGCCATCTCAATAGGTATGAGGTGATATCTCATTGTAGTTTAGATATGCATTTCCCTGATGATTAGTGATATTGATAACCTTTCATATGTTTGTTAGCCATTTGTATTTAATTTTTGAAGAAATGTCTATTCAAGTCCTTTGCCCATTTTTAAATTGGGTTATTTGATTTTTATTTTGTTGTTGAGTTGTAGGAGTTTTTTATATTTTCAGTACATTAACTCCTTATCAGATAGATGATTTGCAATTTTTTCTCCCATTCTATAGGTTGATTACGTCCTTTGATGCACAAAAGTTTTAAGTTTGATGCAATGCCATTTATCAACTTTTATTTTTGTTATCCATTCTTTTGGTGTCAGATTCAAAACATTATTTCTGAGTCCAATGTCACAAAGCTTTTCCCTTGTGTTTTCTTCATACAGAAGCTTTCTTGTACATGTCACTTTTCTCTTGCTGCTTTCAAGATTCTGTCTTGTCTCTGACTTTAAACAGTTTGATTATAATGTGTCTTGGTGTGTTTCTTTTTTAATTTATGCTGGTGGAGTTGCTTGAGGCTCTTGAATCTGTATGTCTATTTCTTTTCTCAGATTTAGGAAGTTCTTGTCGATAATTTTTTCAAAAAAGTTCTCTACTCATTTCTTTCTGCTTCTTCTCATTCTCTTTCTTCTTCTCTCTCTCCTTTTCCTTCTTGTCCCATAATACATACATTGGTCCACTTGCTAACATCCCATAAGTCCCTTAGGATCTTTTTCCTATTTTAATTTTTTTCTTTTTGCTCCTCTGATTTGATAATTTAAATGACACATCTTCAAACTTGCTGATTCTTTTTTCTGTCTAATTAAACCTGTTGTTAAATCCCTCTAAGACAGTTTCAGTTCAATTATTGTATTTTTCAGCTATATAATTTCTGTTTCATTCCTTTTTATAGTTTTTATGTCTTTGCTGATATTCTCATTTTGTTCATGCACCATTTTCCTGATTTCATTTAGTTCCCTCATGGAACATCTTTATGACAGTTATATTAAATTCTTTGTCAGGCAGCTGATAGATCTGCATTTATGTAGGGTTGGTTCCTGCAATTTTATTTTGTTTCTTTGATTGAGCCATGTTTCCCTATTTCTTTATATGCCTTATATTTACTTTTTCTGGGATTGGGCACCTGGCAAAACAAATACTTCTTTCAGTATTTGATATTTTGATAGCTTTGTGCAGGGAAAGATCTTTACCAATTAGCTAAGCTGGAAGTTCTGGGACCTCTTAAATATTTTTATGATCTCTTGTTCCTCCTTATTTCTTCTTGTGAAACTTTAGCTCTAATTTGCTCTGACCTTTGTCTTTAGTGGCTGCCAAACTCTGGTACCAGTCTTGTCAGTATTCTGAGTCAGGCAAGAAAGAAACCAGTCCTTTGGTAGGTTCCTATACAGGCCAGAATATTGAATGCATTGTATCATTCATGTGTTTGTTTCTATCCAACAGAGGAATTTTATATGGGAGGTTTCCTCCCAGTTGCTTCACATTATGCCATATGGCAGGAGGGGCAGGAATAGACATGTGTCAAATGATGCAAAATTTCCTACCTCTTTCACTAGAATCTCTTCTTTGTCCTACAATGGCCCAGATGCTGTTGCTTCTCAACTGACTTCTAGACTTCCACAGGAACTCTATATTGGATCTCTATATTGTTGTTAACTTGGTGTCTAAGTGGGTAAGGACAGTGTATAGTTTCCTAATCTGCTATCTTGCTGACATCACTCTTCCCCTCCCCATAAAAGGCAAATTTTAAAGGAGATTTATATGTAAAAAATTGTAACATTTGATTATGACTGGAATCCTGATAAGGGTTAAAACTATTTGTTATTTATCATGGTGCTCGCAATTCAGTGCAAGAAAAAATTGGGAACAACTTAAGTGTCTAAGTTAAGACCAGTGGTGAAATAAATTTCGATACATCCCAAAATTAGAATATTGTAGAAACATTAAAGTCTAACTATATTGATAGAGATTACTTATGTTATTTATTTGAAAAAAGATAGGCATACGTGAATCTGTAGAGCAAAGCCATCTTTTCTTTAAAAATACACATGTAGGAAAAATACGAAATACACAAAAATAATAGTGATATTATCTTTGGATGGTGGAATTACAGAAATTTTATTCTATTTTCTTATCAGAAATTCTAATGGTTTTAATAATAAACACATACTAATTTTATAGTTATAAGATTATAATGGAAGCTATTTAATTTTTTTGTTTGTTTTGTGAAGTACAGTGGGAATGGTTTCATGATGCCAGGTGCAATAGACACCTCTTAAACTGGCTGCCCAAAACAAAATCCTGGCTCCCACCTTGCATGACTTTGTCTTTTGGTAATAGATGATTGTTTCAGGTGTGGACTCCTGACCATGGCTATAACACTCAGAGTCATCCTCCTGGGAATATGGAATCTAGAACTTTGAGGCACAAAGTCAGAGAACTGTTCAAAGCTGAGTCATGTAATAGTAGTCACTGGTTCTATTCATTTGGCGTTTCGTGTTTATATTTTCCTTGGGTTATTCTGAAATACCCTATAATCCTTCCAATTTTTTTTTTGTTGTTGTTGAGAGAGAGTCTCAGGCATCATAGCTCACAGCAACCTCAAACTCTTGAACTTAATCAATTCTCTTGTCTCAGCCTCCCAACTAGCTGAGACTACAGGCGTCCCCCACAATGCCTGGCTTTTTTTTTTTGGTTGTAGTTGTTGTTGTTTGGCAGGCCCAGACTGGATTCGAACCTGCCAGCTCCGGTGTATGTGGCTGGCACCCTAGATGCTGAGCTACAGGCATTAAGCCTCTTCCAAGTTTTTGATTGTTTTTGATTAAATTATTTAGTTATTGATTTGTCTTTTGCAAGCAAAATAATTATAACAAATCCATAAGACCATTCATTGATTCAACAGTCAGTTACCAAACATCTACTTGGTACCATGCTTTAGTATAAGTAAAAATAAGCAAAAACCAAAACACAATAGAACTATCCATATTTATCATATACTTCATAACAAATCTTTTCATGTTTTTGTTCTGACTTCTAGTCTTTGCTAATAGTCTCCATACACTTGACAAAGTTTAACTGAAACGAGCACTTTCCCCATGGTGTGAATGTTAGATTTCCTTTAAATTAGATATATTTGTGAGACTTAAAATGTACAACACAGCACAGTAACATGAATGTGTTTAATGACATTTAAATGTATACTTAAAATTGATTAAGGTGATAAATTCTTGTTACATGTGTTTAACCACAATGTAAAAAGTACAGATATTACAGACACATAACACCAGGAACATTTGAAATGATTGAATAGTTAAGTAATTTTTTCTAACCCTTTGGGATAAGCATGATTTTTGTGGTTCAAATTTGCAAAAGGTTTTCACAAGAAAGTGAGGGAAAGTTTCTTTGGGAGGGGTAAAGTTTAACTCTTGATGGTATTTACTGTTGCATGTTCTTAATAATTATCATTAGATATTTTGCTTTGAAAACTAGGAATGCGAATAGTAATTGTCATTTATTTATTCATTTATTCAAAAAATATGAGTACTACTTATGTAATCAACATTATAGTGTATACAATGATGAATTAGTCTGAGAACTAATCTGCTTTCAATCTGCTTTCACTTTAATCAATTAAAGAAGTATTGACCTTAGAGATCTTTAAGTATTTTATAAGGACACATGTTTTTAATGGATTTTTACTAAATCCATAGTAATTTCTTTTACTTACTATTAAGTCTAGGTTGGAGTAAAGCACTTTTAATATTTATCAATATGCCAGAGTATAAAAAGATATGCCATTCTTTTTCTGGTAGGAATCCAATGTCATCCTGCATTAGATTTTCTTTAGCATTATTTTGCATGATTGTAGTGCAAAGTCGAAAAGAGAAGCAAAGTTTATCTTGATTAAATAGAGCTGCAGAAACTACCTATAGGGGAAATATAATTGTTAGGCTAGGCTATTTAATCATCTAGATTAAATAAAGGTGCAAAATTTTTGTTAAAAAATATCTTACCTTAAAAATATTTCTTGTCAACACATCTATTGCAGTTTTTATATGCTTGTCTAAAAGATCTTTTTCATTTTCCAAGTTACTTTCTTTTGTAATCTTATGACTTTTTCTCAGAGATATTCTCTCCTTTTTCAAATTACTTTCTTGTTCTTTGATTTTGAAAATTACTGATGAAACAAAAATTTGACGAAACCATCCTAGGGAGAATTGGTACATGTAGTTAATTTGTGTAAGATCAGAAACTAGAAAGTAGAGCAGGGCCCCTCTGGTAGCAATGGGGAGATAGATTTTGCGTGTTGCTTGGATTTTATGTTCAGCTTTTTTTGTTGCTTTGATGCGCTTTGAAATTTCACTTGATGTCATTTTGGATTTTCTTAAGGTATCTAAAATTTCCTCATCATCCAATACACATCCTAAAGATAAACAAAAGTGCATTTAAATAAAAATTATATAATATTAAATAGCTATTTCCTTATTCTATGCTCTTTATGTCATAATTTTTACCATTGGCTTTTTGTTGATTTTTATGTCAGAGATTGGCTCTTATAATATGAATTTAGATCATATTTCTAATTAATTTGATTAATAGCACACATGCCCTACTTCCCACTTTCTCCATCACTACTTCTTCTTTCTTTTTTTTTGTTTGAGACAGAGTGTCACTATGTTGCCCTTGGTAGAGTGTGGTGTCACAGCTCATAGCTCTCTTGCCTCAGTCTCCTGAGTAGGGGAGACCACAGGTGCCCACCACAATGCCTGGCTATTTTTTGGTTGCAGTTGTTATTGTTGTTTAGCAGGTCCAGGGTGGGCTTGAACTGCCAGCCTCAGTGGTGGTGGGTGAGCTACTCAGTGAGCTACAGGCGCTGAGCCTCTCCATCACTTCTTTATATTACTTTAGTGTTTGTAGATTCAACTTGTATTATGGGCATATAATAAGTGACCATTCTATCATAAAAAATATTTCTACTGTGACTAACTACACACATGGAACAAACATTAAAATAAAGTTTCCAGGAGGGGTGTGGTTCCTCACCCTTGTAATCCTAGTACTCTGGGATGCCAGTGTGAGATAATTGCTTGAATTTAGGCACTTGAGACCAGCATGAGTGAAACTGAGACCTTGTCTCTACAAAATATAGAAAACAACTAGCTGGGCATGGTGGCACATGCCTGTAGTCCCAGCTACTTGGGAGGCTGAGGCAGGAGGATTGCTTGCACCCAGGAGTTTTAGGTTGCAGTGAGCTATGAGATACCACTGCACTCTAGTCATGGTGACAGAGTGAGACTCTGTTTCAAAAAATTTCCAGAAAATAGCAAATATACCATTATTCCATGTTGTGTATTCTGATGTTTTGTATTTTATTCTATATTATTAAGCAAATAAACCTGATCATGACCAATGGAATTCATTTCTAAACCCACTAATAGATTCCAACTGCCCTTTGGAAAAGTATTTCTGAAACACAGATAATAATTTTACTCTCTTCAAATATATAAGACATCTCTCCAATTTCCATTATAAACTCTTTTATTTTATGGGCTAAACACCCCCATTTTCCTAAACTGCCCTTTTTTTATGATACAATTTTTAGACTCCTCACTATCTTTGATCCTGCCTTTGGACACACCTTAGTTTGAAAAAAGCATTCTTAAAATGCACCATCTAGAACTAAACATAATATTTCAGCTTGATATGACCATTGTAGGGAATAATGAGATTATAGTATTCTACAATCTGGATACTGTATTCTTACTGATGCAAATAAAGCTTGTTAAGCAATTATTGGACCAAAGATGTGGCCTTAGGTCATAGTACTCACCCTACCATACCCCCCACAGGGGTTGAGGAGTCACACGAAGGATAATATATTTACAAAGAGGCAATAAAAATGGCCAGTTTTGCTAAAATTTAGGAAAAATTATATATAGAAATATGAAGTGTATTAAGTTAGTTTTTCCCAAGAACATCTTTTTTTTAAAAATGACTATTAGTGAAAGGTCACAGTCTTTTAAAAGATTTAAAAAAAGATTTTAAAAATATCTCAGACATTAATTAATATCAGCAACAAGTGATAGGAAATAAATGCCAAAGGCATAATAAAAGCATATAGTGCTCTTAAACAACTTTTCACTTGTCCCATTAAATCCATATTTTAGGCAAAGATTATGGCAAAATATGATGTTTGTTATATGAGTGGTTCATGAAATGGGAGTGGCTGTGCTTCTCAATTTTGCTACACCAACTGCATCACCTTCTATGTATATAATAAGTGCTCGGATGATTTGCTACCTAATAAGTTACCAGCTCATGGCTCTAATCTTATGAGAGAAATAGATATAGCAAACTTGTCTGTGTAACTAGTCTTGTCATTAATAGAAGTATGGCTTCTTCATGTTATAAAGAAACATCTTATTAGGTGTAATTAACACAGAAAATGAATAAAGCCAGATTATTCCAAGTATAAATGTGTATTTAAATTTTCCATAGTAAACAAATATGCTTCTAAATGAAGATTTGCCTGTATTTCTAAGATAAAATAAATTTTAAGCTTTTTTTTTGTAAGTATGATGCCAAAAATCGAGTTATAGACATTTTTTCTTTTAACAATTCTCCATTCAACACTTATATCTTTTTGGAATTGGGCCAAGACAATGGCACTCTAAGGCAGCAACACTCTGGAAGATACTTGAGAGGAAAGACTTACTCTTCCAAATGTCTTCACTACATAATTTTTTTCTGTTTGAGGTTTTAATTATAAAATGTGAAGTCTTATGAGGTCTTGAAATAATCATTTCCCCAAACAGTACAGCAATTGTATGCTGTAAAAATATTAGTTCTTTGTCAGACGTTGAGAACATTCTGAACAAGTCTGTGTTTTTGCACATCTCTGCAGATCTTAGAGTGGCAGTACTGGATTTCCTCATTCCATTCTTGTTTTGGCCACAAGCCTCATAGCTAAGGGCTTTTGGTTGTAGCACTTTGTCAGAGAGGGGATGTCAGTGGTAAGTAAAATACCTAATACTGGAGAACTACATTCCTTTGGTGGGGAGCGTTTATAACCATAACATGGGGAAGGCTTAAATTTTAAAAAAATTTATTTCAGACACAAATTATTGAGGGTACAAATAATTAGGTTACATTGTGTTTGTTAGGTAAAGTTCAAGTTGTACTTGAGTCCTTCACCTAAGGGGTGTCCTGTATACACATTTTGTTTACATTGTGCTCATTAGCTTACCAATCTCCTTCTTTCCTCCCCTTTTCTTTCCTCCCTCCCCTTGAAATTAACTGTGGTTTTCTCTTGTGTGGGTGTGTAGTTGTTTATATATTGATTTCATGTTAGTATTGAGTACATTGAATACTTGCTTTTTCATTCTTTTGACATTTTACTAAGAAGAATGCTCTTCAACTCCATCCAGGTAAATACAAACCATGTAAAGTCTCCATCTTTTTTATGGCTGAATAGTACTCTATGATGCACATATACTACAGGTTATTACTCCATTCATAGGTTGATGGGCATGTGGGTTGATTCTATGTCTTGGTGATTGTGAATTGAACTGGACAAACAGTCTCACAGTTCTTCCTTAGTTTTCCAGGGAACAGAACAAGTCTGCCAGTTAAAGTGTAGTAATGAATTTCGGCCTTCCCTGTACTTTAACTGGCAGAATTAGTTCTTGCTCCAAGGAAGACTATGGCAGGACTGTGAATGTGATTCCAGTTCTAGATGATCTTAAGGGATAGCCCTTCTCTAGGTGGTATGGCCTCCTTTTAGCAACTGTGAATGGTGGTTGGAGGATGAGCAAGAGGGTCTATGGACCAAGGCTGTGGAAGGTGGGCCCACTGCATCCCTGCCCCAAAAGTACTTACGTTAAAACTTGTTTAACAGTATCCTGGGTATCTTTCTATACACATGTGAAGATAGAATGGTAAGTGGATAGATTGTTCAATAGATAGATAGATTTTTAAAATGAGAAATGGCTTCCATTATAAATACTGTGTTTTAAATAACTAGTAAATTTATCTTTACTAGTGCAGGTAAAATTAAGAAAAATAGAATGGCTGAATCTGATACAATTGCTGAGATAAATATTTCTTGATGACAACAGATATTATTTCCTAAAACATTATTCTAAAATTATGAGAAAAAATTATGAAATCAATTAAAATACTGAATCTTTATTTTTAAAAATGATGATACACATTTTTTTTTGAGACAGAGCCTCAAGCTGTCACCCTGGTTAGAGTGCTGTGGCATCACAGCTCACAGCAACCTCCAATTCCTGGGCTCGAGCGAGTCTCCTGCCTCTGCCTCCCAAGTAGCTGGGACTACAGTTGCCCACCACAATGCCTGGCCAGTTTTTGGTTACAGCTGTCATTGTTGTTTGGTGGGCCTGGGCTGGATTCGAACCCGCCAGCTCAGGTGTATGTGGCTGGGGCCTTAGCCCATTGAGTCACAGGTGCCGAGTCAATGATATACATTTTAATTTTAAATATCATGCATTGACTTCTCTGCATGAAATAAGAGGTGATTGCTCTCAGATTTCTTTCTACTTTCTGATTTTGATTGCTTATTTGGTGATTTCATCATCAAGCAGTATTTGTTTATTTTATTTTTAATTCTTGGTTTTTTTCATGTTTTAAAATGGCCAAAATTACTTCTGGGGAATGGCTGCTTCATACTCTATCAAAACTTTCTGTTTCTTCCTTTTTCACAAATTATATTTTATTTAGTACAATTGGTACTAAATAAAGCCTAGTTTTTTTAAAAAAAGTTTTATTAAATCATAATTGTGTACATTGGTGCAATCATGGAGCACAATATGCTCCATGCTGACTTTATATACAATCTAAAATATTTTCATCAAACTATTTAACATAGCCTTCATGGCCTTTAAATCACTATATGAAGACATTTATATTCTAC
>CAUYRH010144666.1:0-48945 GCA_963574655.1 Perodicticus potto
TTATATAGTGATTAAGAAAATTCTATGAGGGCTATCTCTCACAGTATGATCAAAATGTTTCTGATTGTATATGAAGCACATTCTGCCCTATGATTGCACCAATGTACACAATTATGATTTAATAAAATTATTAAAAAAAAATCAATGGATTCTATTTTTTACTAAATATCAACAGAAAAGAAGCTGTACTCTATAAAATAAAGAGGGTTATTCTGAACCAAATTTGGGGACCATGATCCGGAGCCACACCCAAGAAGCACTGAGCAAGTGGACCGGCAGTGGTGGGGTTACAATTGGCTTTATGCATTTCAGGGAGACAGGAATTACGGTAAAGTCATAAGTCAATACATGCAAGGCAAACATTGGTTTGGCTCAAAAAGATGGGACAGCTCAAAGCAGGGCTTACAGCTTTTAGGTGGGTTTAAAGATTCTTTAGCCGACAAGTAGCTGAAAGAGTCAGGCTCTGCCTGATAGACTGGGGGTAGCAAAAAGGAATGCTGAGTTAAGATAAGGGTCTCTTGACCCGAAATAAGGTACAGGACTCTGCCCAGACTTGGGGGGTGGTTTGGGGTGAGGACCTGCAGGTATGTGTTGAATAGCATTAGGCCTGTTAAGGAATCACAAAGCACATCTCCATGGAGGGAGGGGACATGATGTCTGAGCTCCTCTCTCATGGCTAACAACTCAGTTTTAGGAATCCCCTTGACCAAGAGGGGGTCAAGTCAGTCAGCTGCTGGGGTCGGGGGGGATTTCATTTTTATTTTAAGATTTTATTTTAGTTCACAAAAGGATTCTGAGTGAGGCAGGAGGCATGGGGGAAGATAATTTTACAAATGAAGGGAAGAGAGTTTAGAGGGATTCGGACCAAATAGAGCCGCTGGGCAGCGATCTATATAATGAATTTCCTCACATCAATCTGTGAGAAATAGACTTTTTAAAGACTTTGTGTTTGCATAACATGCTCAGGGCTAGTTATGGTAAACACAGAGCAGAGAGGAATAACACCAGATTCTCAAATCCTGTTAGTTTACTCAATCAAATTGTTTGCCATGGCAACAGAAGGGTAAAGAGAAGCACATGTGGGCTTTTGTTACAGGGGCTGTTAGCGCGTGACGGGGGCATCCGCATAGCGTGTGTGTACATGTGTGCTCGTGCGCAGACACAGGCGAGTCGGAATTCCTGCAGAGACACCTGTGGGAAGGGGGGCTCTCAGGTGGGTGCTTTCTCTCCATGAGATAAAGATGAATGCAGATGGACAGTTGGCTGGGGATGTGAGACACAGCTAAGGCTGTGGCGATGCGCCCTTCTGCCCACCGGCTTTCCCGGACCTCTGAGTTCTCTTTGGGGTGCTACAGACACAACCACAACCAAAGGGCCCTACAGGCAAGTCCGGCATCCCATGCCATATGGACAGTAAAGACAAACACATGTGCACAAGGACACAGGCACCCAGCACTGAGGCTGTCAGGAACTCCCGCGCAGCCACATTTTACAAGTTTCCATGCACATGACAAATCAAACCTCGGCACCTTTAATGAGGACAATCTTAACTAAATATTTGGCTTTATATGTTGGAGGGGCATTTTTTTTTCTTATTAATGTTTAGCGGCCCAGACATCTTGGGACCAGCTTAATGGCCTCCACATGCCTTCTCCATGGGGTCCAGCTCCGGGGCCTCCCCCAACCCCCACAAAGCTGACAAATCATTACGGAAACAGCAGGAGGCGGCAGAAGCTCTGAGCCTCGGGCTGCCAGACCTCTGCATACCATCTTCTGATCACAGGGCATCCATCTGCAGGATGCTAATTTAAACCATCTCCCTGTCTCACAGGCACAAAGAATAAAAAACGACAGCAGGACTCTGCTCCTCTATAGATCCCAGGCCAGGGAAGTACAACTTTGTTCAACTTCTTTCCTAAGAGCTGATATTTTTACAAACCAATAAAACTTAATCCTCTTGCTGGGGAACTACCTTTGCCCGATCATTCAGCATTGAACGAATGGCCAGAAGGCTTTGCAGTCATGGGGCCCCCAAAGGATTAATCTTTAGCCTGCCCAACTGCTGTCCTTTCTTTCCGACTCCCTGAGTTTACAGAGACCAGACTATTAAAAAAAATTTTTTTTTAAGCAGAAAGAAAAATAAAACCAACTATGCTATACTGGAGTTTTCATGTCTGAAATAATTCCAGTGTTCGATTCTTTAAGAGCGAAATAGTGAATTACTTAGATGAAAGGAATAGAAATACTTTCCATATCCCTAGGTTACCAAAACCTTTTCCTTGGCCAATGATGTCTGCAGGAGATTCATCCCTCCTGGAGCAGGCTGATTCCGTCTGTCCCCTGGTAAGTCCCGGGGGCCTAAGGCAGAAATTTCTGACACATGACAATAGCAATGGAAGTTCCCATGGAAACCAAGGGTAAGAAAACATGGAGAAAACCAAAGAGCACAAAGAAGGGACAGAGATAAATCACAACAGTTATCCAAATCCTTGTACACTAGGTGTGGAGAGGGAGATTTGGGGAGCAAGACTCCCACCAACCTCCCTCCTTTATATTTGGTTCGAGTCACAATGGCATTTTAGAATTGTGCTGCCCTCTGTTTGCTGTGGGCTGGAGAGCAAGTGTTATTTCTGCCATATTTACTTCCTCACAGCCTTGTGCAAACTCCATTCCAATTTGGCCTTATCGATAGATGAGAAAAAATAGTGATATTTTTTGCCTTAATGATTATTTTTCACCAATTCACCTAAAAACTACCCTTGTCCTTAGCAATTGTGTCTACCATATTAAGGATTTGATGGGCTGCCGCCCCGTTCACATTCCTTCTGTAATTTTCATCACAACCCTATTTTCTTGCCCATCTACCCGCCCCTTTCTGTCTCCTTCAGTGGATAAACCCATCTCCAGGGCTCTCTGCCTGCTGGAATCCGTGCAGGTGTGTTGAGTGAATATGCAAAGGAATACTGTGAGGGGCAGTGATGCCACTTATGACATAGTTTGTCACAAAAGCAAAGGGTTTGGGGTAAAAAGAAACTTACGAGGAGAAATAAAATCTTTGGAAGTGAATTTCTCTCAAACAGATTCTCTAACATTTTATTCCCTATAACATGGTTAATCCTGAGTTTCCCAAAATCAAGCAAGTTCAACATTGAAATAACAAAACCACCCCCCCCCAAAGAACCTAAAGAAAAGAAAAGCTAGGTTCTGTTTTATTGAAAATACAATTAATTTCTGAGTGCTGTTTTACCATATTGCTGAGAAAGAAAAAAAATATTGTGAAGTAATGAGATTTTGGAGCCATAAAGACATGTGATGAATCTTCGAAATTCTCTTACCTTCCAACTGGCTCTGTCTTGGGAGTAGGTGGCACAAAGGCTAATAGAGAGATCCTGCTTCAGTGCCCCCTTGCTCGAGAGTGACAGACTAATTACCCACGCTGCAATCTCAGGGCTTTGTAGGCGCTGTCTCCAAGCACACTTTCTTTTCCGGGGGCTATTGTCTCAATTCTAGACACTGTGGATGCTGGGCTGCTCAGCTCCTCACTGGGCTCAGGGCAGGATGGAAAACCAAGACCCCTCTGGAGAACCTGCATGATTTGTAAATCTGCATTTGCAAAGATACGTGAAGAGGTGAATGAGCATCTGCCAAGGCGCAGAAATAGTCATCTTGGTAATTTATTTATTTGTTTTATTTAGCAGATCCGGCGACTTGAAACGTGAAAGCCTGATATACTGGGTGCAAGGACAATCTGGGATCCAGAGAGACTCAGACAGAGAGAGGGGGCAGGGTGGGGTGGAAGTTTCATTGCATGATGAGGGTGGGGATGAAGGGAGACTCTAAAATCCACCTGGAGGGATTTTTGCCTTCCTGCTT
This sequence comes from Perodicticus potto, assembly GCA_963574655.1. NCBI lineage: Eukaryota > Metazoa > Chordata > Mammalia > Primates > Lorisidae > Perodicticus > Perodicticus potto. The sequence continues at coordinate 3,874 of CAUYRH010144666.1, forward strand.
CCTCTGGAATTGATAGATAATTGTACACTTCTCTTACATTTATAACAACATCATAAAATGAACGATATGATATTTCTCCACCCAACAGGTTGAATTAATATTTATCTTTGAAAAGACCTGCATTTGTTCATCTATTCACCCATTTATTTCAACACCAAGTGAATAACGGGAATGTCCTCGGTGCCACTGCAGGACCCAGGGATGCCTCTGAGTACAGAGGTACAGGGATACCTCTACACGTGTAAGGAGGGACCACATCTGTCCTGTTCACTGCAGGGCCACAAGGCCAGGAGGAAGGAGCGGCCACCACAGAACTTGCTCTCAGAGAAAGAGAAGCTCCTCGCTGCCCAATAACCACAGGAGGATGGCTCCGTTCACTGAAGGGGTTTGCTTAGAGGGAGGACAGCCTGAGGGACAGGTGGCTGGGGCAAAGCACACCTAGGTCACCAAATGAGGGAACAGCAGGAAGGATCCATTATTATGTAATGGATGTATGTGTATGGATGTCACTGTGTCCCTCAGTAAGGCACAGTTAAATAATGGTGAGATCAAAGAAGTCCACGCCAATATGAAGACATCAAGAAATACCTGAAGACATCATGAATACTAGTCTGTATAAACTGCACTTTTAAAGTAACGCTTATGAAGCACGCACACACATGACAGATGTATAAACATGCACACACATATTTACGTACATTTATACAAGCATATCATGCATGGGCACATACACACGAGTGTTTTTGTTTCCTGGGAAGATAACAATAAACTGTTGATGGCAACCACGTAGAAAATGACCGGTAGCAGGGTTGGTGGCCTTCAATGCCCATGTTTACTAATTTTCTAAGGAGAGACGGACACCATTGTTGTTCTTATTGTTTGAAACTCCCAGGAGGATTTCTGGGCATTGAATTTATGAACATGCTCATAGTTTATTCCTTTATATTTCCTATATGAAATTAACAACAGCAACACTAGCAATTATCATGGCAACAAAGGATAACAAGAACTAAAGCCGTTCTTTCAGCCCTGTAGGCAATGCCCTCCTCTCACACCCTCCCCCTAGGAGCTCTTACTTTAGGGATTCAGTCTAAGAAATTTATTTTTACGAATGCATATAGATTTACCTAAGTTTTCTGTGATTTATGCCTAAAACTATCTATGAAGTGTTAGAACTGTAAAAAGTTGGAAAATATTACAATATTCATTAATGTGATTGACTCTAAGACATAATCACTAATGCCTTGTCCTTGATAATTTCTTAAAATCAAGAAATGCTTATGGCATACCTCTTAGGGACAGGACATAATAATAAGAGGGACTCTACCTAATGAATGCAAACATTTGTTCTTACCTAATTCTTTGTTTTGTCCTTGATAATTTCTTACAGTCAAGAAATGCTTGTGGCACCCCTCCTGGGTGTGGGACATAATTACAACAGGGACTCTACCTAACAAATGCAAACATCTGTTCTTACCTAATTCTTTGTACCTTCAAATTAACCAGAAACAATACATTATTTAAGAAAAGAAATGCTCACAATACTATGTGACAAATAATGTAAAAACTACCTGGTTTTAACTTTGTTTTTTTTGTTGTTGTTGTTGCAGTTTGGCCTGGGCCGGGTTTGAACCCAGAACCCTCGGAATATGGGGCCAGTGCCCTACCCACTAGGCCACAGACGCCACACTGGTTTTAGCTTTGTAAACAAATATCTATACATCTGTACACACGTATGTGATGTATACACATATATTATGTAATGGATATATGTGTATGATATGTACACACTCGTACAGAAAGTGAACAAGTACGTACTAGATTAACAAAATTTGGCAGGAAGTCCAGACGCATTATTGACAGTTGTCACGGCCGCATGGATGCTATCAGTAGTTTTCATTTCATTCTTTACGTGTTCTATTCATTTTATAATCTGAAAAAAACATGACCACAAGCCTCCCCCCGTTTAGTTTCGACCACTAGAATCTGCTACTTGGTACTCTGTTTGCACTTACATGTCTGATCTCAGGGAAGACAGACTCTAGACAGGCTCCTTGCCATGTGACTCCGAACAAAGGCAGGTCCATAGTGAGTCTCTGAGCAGATCATATTTTCAAAATTAGTTTCCATGTAGCACAGAGCCACAGGAAAGTGTACGTGTGAGCTTTCCCTTTACTTAAAACACTTAATTTTCACCAGAGGCCTGGAGGGGAATTTATCTCACAGAGCAGCTTGCAGGCCTTCCTTCTGGACTTTCCTCCCTCTCTTTCCCCTCCTTGCCTTTTCTTTTTCTTTCTTCCCCCCTTCCTCTGTTAAACGATGCCACCTCCTCGGTGTACGGTGTCTTAGCTGCACACAGGTATTCAGACTTCCCTTCAAAGCCTCCGGCCGGAGCGCAGCTGAGCATACACAATCAGGCCAGCCGCTTCCCGGCTCCCTCCGGGACCGTGTCTTGCAAGGGAATTACATTTTCTCCACTGCCATTGGCTGCCCGCTGGTTCATGATCCACACTTTGTTACTGTGCTTATTGGCAAGGCCCGCAGCTTCTATCTGGAGCCTGGGGAGGGACAGAGGTGCATCTATCAGTAATCTAATTCCACACGCCTGGTGAAAGGAGCCAATATTATCACAGCAAAGACTCGCCTCTCGCTATATTGATTTTTATATTAACAATAAAGGACAGCAGGTCCCCCAATGAGCAAGGTTGTGAAGAGATGATGAACATCCCCTCTTCCCTCTTGGCCTGCAATTTGTGAATATTCTTTAGCTAAAATTCCTGCTTCGTCACGCCTGACAATCTCTCTTCTGAGGCCGGTGGGCTCTCCATTCTGTGGACGGTGGCTCTGTGCCAATCTTCTGCTGATAGACCTCACACTTTCTCTTCCACGTTCCCAATCAGTCCAGGCTCAGGAAACTTAGCTGCTTTTAACCGACAGAATACTTGGCTTCTGTTCCATTTTCCTTGCATGGAGCCAGGAACTCATTGAAATATTTCTTCCTGGAGCTGGCATATAAATTCTACATTTTGCTTAAAGTTTTCTTCTGCAATGCTCTCAAGGTTTCACCCATAAAGATGGAATTAGCTGGGTTTCTTGTTTTTCTATTTAATTTAGCCCTCCTCTATCAGAATAGGAGACTCAAAGGAGCAAGAACCTTGTCCCGCTTGTTTACAGGTGTATCTGCAATCCTAGCATGAGGCAGGCACTTGAAAATACATGCTGAATGAGTAGATGGGCTCTGCTTTACTTTACACAATGACATTACATATTTAATCTTCCCCGAGTCTATTCTCCTGCTTTTCATTTTAATGGATATTCAACATAGATAGGGCAGCATGGTTAATGAGTCAGTCTCTAGAAAAGCCAAAAACCTTAACATAAAAAGGGGCATTTGGTCAGAGATTATTCAACACTTCTGCATACCTGGTGCACAAAATATTAAATAAAATAGATGCTTCAAAAAGATCTTTTGGGGTGGTTTCTTGGACCTGATTTCTTGTAGCCACTGATGTCCCCTACACTCCCCAGAGTCTCTGAAGTGAGCTCTTCTGAGTGCTTCTGAGCGACAGGCACGTGAGAAGAAGAAATTGGCACATGCCCCCACGGAGCAGCCATATGTTGCTTTTAGCCATCCAGCTTCATCCTACCGGGGAACTTCCTTTTCTCCCACTGTGTGCAGTGTCTGGAAAGAAGGTGATCCAGTTACTTATTGCTGTGTTCCAAAATATTCCAAAAAAATTCTGGCTTAAAGCAACATCGATTTTCCTAATGAATCTGTGATTTGGATAGAGCTCAGACAGGGCATCTTGTCTCAGCCCCACATGGCATTCTTTTGGGAGAGCTGAAGTCATCAGGAGGCTTATGCACTTGCACGTCTGGAAGAAGATCTGTCAGCCAGACTGCCAGCCAGAACACTGACATGCGGCCTCTCCACATCCTTGGGGTTCCTCACAACATGGAAGCTGGGTTCCAAGAGCAAGCAACTGGTAAGAGACAGAGAGAGGCTGGCAAGAGCCACATCTTCTGACTTAATGCCACATAGCATCACCCGCATGCTTGATTCATCAGATAAGCTCCAAGCTTCCCTGGGCTTAACAGAGTAGTAAATATTTGTCACCTCTTATTAGAAAGTGGTAAGAGTCTGAGAGAGTGTGTGGGTCTGGAAACTTTATTACAGCTCTTTTGAGGAGATACATTTTGCCATGATTAAGTGATCCAAGGTCCTTCCTTCCAACCACCCAGGGCAGGGTTGCTGCTAGATCTTACATCACTTCTTTGACTCAGTATTACTAGAGTTAAGCAATAGGCCAAATGAATGCTCTCCTACAACGTCTCTTCTGAACTAAACGTTCCTGTGGAGATACTTATCTATGTGCATGCAGTTGAAAGAAACAATCCAAGGAGCTTGCTTTCCAGTCATAGCATCTTGCAAAATGAGAGTACCAGGATACTGACATTGCCACAGTTCTCAGATGTCCACAGTTTCCCCTGTACTAATTGTGTGTGTGTGTGCATTTAGTTCTAACATTTTCCTTTACATGTGTAAATTTCATATTCACCAGCACTAGCCAAGATCACAGAATTCTCCCCATTCACAGGTCCTTCCTTTTTCCAGCTTACAACTAAAGCCACATTTGCCCCAACCCCTGGAAATCACTCATCTGTTCTCCATGTTTTAAATTCCGTCTCTTCAAAATAGTTACTTAAATGGAATCATGCAACATGCAACCTTCAGAGACTGGCTTTTTATTGCTCAGGACATTTCCTGGGAGACCCATCCAGGTTGTGGTTATGTATCGACGGCGTATTTCCTTTAATTGCTAAGTAGTATTCCAGGGCAGGGATGGAGCGTGGTTTGTTTAACCACTGCCCGACCGAAGGACTTCTCTCCAAATGGTAATCATATGCAATGGCATAGGGCACAAGTAACGGCTATGGACGCTTGTTTAGAGGTGATGCTTTTTAAGAATAGCACCTTGAACAGCATCTCCTACTTCAAACCATGGCTGAGGTTCTTCCTTGTGTCAAGGTTTACAAGCCGGGTTTTGTTAGATCCTGACAGGCCTCTGACAGGTTTGCTTTTGCTGAAATTAGCCCGGATCAATTTCTATTGCAGGCAACGAAAAAAGACTAATTGACCTACTCCTAAATGGGCTTCACATCAAAAATAGACATTGATTGTGGCCTCTCATTTCCTAGAAACCTATTCTAAAATCCCTCGTTATTAAACTGTATCTTTACCTTCTGAACGCAGTACTATCAATTGGATTTTAAAAGGCGAAAAAGAATCTGCAAAATAATATAATGAAAGTACAAATCCAATATTTTGGCACAATAAATGATTCAAGAGAAAGCCATGCGCCAAAGTCAATAAAAGTCATCAATCACAAAACAGTCTTATACGGCCCGACAAAAATGAAGATATGTAGACATGTAAAATGCAAAAGAAATTTTACGGAGTCTCACTCAATCTTACACCTCACTGCAGCTTGAACAGTGAAATAAAATGGATTAATTTTACGATAAAGACAATTCACCCAAGAAAAATACATTTAGATAACTCGACCCACTAGTACAAATCAGAAGTGTTCCTAACTAACAGGTTTTGGGGATTAAAGGAAGTTCCTTCTTTCTTTCTCCCTCCCTTTCCATCTGTCTACCTACCTTTTCCCCTCTCTCCCTGTCTTCCTTCCTTCCTTCCCTTCCTCCTTCCTTCCTTTTTCAATATCCTGAAATCTACAGTCTTTAGTATGACAATTTTTCCTAACTACTGCTGCCAACATTTTTATCACTCAGAAATGCCCAGGATCTCACGCAGAGCAGGGCTTTCTCAGAGGCACCACGCATCTGTTCTAGGGTCAGGATGGAAAGTGCAGGGAAATTTGTTCTTGTTTAAATGAACACCAGCTATCTCTTCTTTTAGGCACAGCACCCTGATTTCTTCTAATGGGAACTGCCTCTCCAAGACCTCAGGGAAGGGGGCCGGTTCTCCCTCAGCTAAGACAGAACATCTGAACTAATCTTGGCCCCACAGACTCTTTCAAGGAGTTCTGAATCCTGAGTGAAGACAGAGAAGATGTAGGAATCAGCATTCCATTAGCAACACAAGGCCATTCTGTTCCTGTCAACTAATGACTGATATTTCTGTTAAGGGCAGCATCCACTGGTCCTGATTATCCTACTGACCTTCCTAGAATCTCTTCTCTGTTAGGTCAACCAGAGCGTTTCTGTCACAGATCACCAAGGAGCCCTGCTCTGTAAAGAAGGGCAGAGACACCAGATCTTAAACAGTTTGCCAATGGACAATCGTCCCTCTACCCTCCTTCACTTGGGCATCTGACCCTAAGTCATACAAGTACGATATCTGAGTTAACAGGGACTTTTTTATTTTTTTGAGACAGAATCTCACTTTGTATTCCTATATAGACGGGTAGAGTACCATGGCATCATCATAATTCATAGCAACCTCAAACTCCTGGGCTCAGAGTGATCCTTTGGCCTCAGCCTATCAAGTAGCTGGGACTATAGTTGCCTGTCACCACGCCCAGCTTAATTTTGTATTTTTAATAGAGATGGCATATCATTCTTACTCAGGTTGGTCTTTGAACTCCTGAGCTCAAGTGATCCACCTGCCTCGGCCCCTCAAAGTGATAGGAATAAGGATTTTTAAGACTCAGCTACCTCTCATTTTTGACAGGGAGACACATAAGCCATAAGTGTTGGCCTGAAGGACATCATGAGAAAGGGACCAAGGAAAGGATAGAAGTCACAACTTCTGACTCCCGGTGAAGTGATCTTTTGTTCCACCGATTCTGCTTCTTGTGGAGCAATGGATTATGTACTTCTATTCAAGCTTCTTTCCTAAATGCCAAGGAAGCACCTTCACGGGTTGATAATTGAAGGCTGCTGTACTAGAATGTAGCTCATCCCTCAGTGATCACTTGAAAATATCCAATCTATTGATAAAACTTCAATTAAGTTTCTTCTGTCAATTAATTAAAGCTGAGACAAATGAAATACTGGTTTTATTTAAAGTTTACTAAAAAATGGCATGCAATTAGCTGGCAACAGACGTGATCTCAGCAGGGTTTCAATTACGTTATGGATGATCGTTCCCTAATTCGATACAAAGCTGTAATTAAGAATGTAATTAACTCTTGAAGTTGTACTGACATCACGCACCACAAGAACACACAATGGCCCTTGCTGTTCTTGCACAAAAGCCTTTGGTAAGTCAACTTATTCCTTTAGGGGAGTGTGTGTTTTTACTTATCATTTAAGTATGAACAAAAATGGTTTCTAATGGGCATTTAGCCGGTAGGATGGTTACATGCACATTGCCAGGAAAATGCAAGAATATCACTTTTCAGGCACCTGTTCTCCAGAGATGAGGGAGGCTGGAAATCAGTTGTTTTTCATTACTGATAAGGAGCCATTTGTGGTCTAATGAAAAAGAAAGGAAACTCAAAATTGGTCCTCTGGGAATGTGTCTTCAAACACAAGTCAAGTTCACTATCTCTTCCAAACTTCTGTTTTTGATTCATTCCTCTGTAAGAGTGAGGCACAGATTCATATCCATTTTATTCACCTCAGAGCCGCATCCCAGCTAACAGGTCCTCAATAGACACTTCTTGCACATAATTGAACACACAAATACACACTGTCTTCCTTCCAAAATGTTTATGAGATATTGTTGATTTTTTGTTGTTGTTTGTTTGTTTGTTTTGCAGTTTTTTTGGCCGGGGCCGGGTTTGAACCTGTCACCTCCGGAATATGGGCCTGGTACCCTATTCCTTGAGCCACAGGCGCCGCCCAATATTGTTGATGTCTTATGTGAGATCATAATATAAATAAATGGTAGAGCCCAAATTTATTTGCTTATGAAATCTGTATAATTTCCACTAATTTATAAGTCATCTAAGTCATCGCCAGAGCACTGTTTTTCTAAAAATCCCTAAGAGAATTATGGAAAAGGAGACAGAAATAAAAAATGTAGTATCTATCAAACTTTTTTGGCTTACTGATTCATCTTTTGTGTGTCTGTTGGTGTGTTTCTTGACAGATGTTAATGTGCCTGTTTTTCCCTCTTCTTGTTTTATCATTAGTATTTGAACTCCTAGAACCATGATCTGCCTGAACCTCTAAATGCTTAACAAACACTTCTGGCTTGGACAGCTACGTTTGTTATTGGCTGAGTTTACTGAATGTCTGTTCTTACTTCTTTTTATTATATAATAGCCCCCTGGCAACCTGGGATGCTCTGGGCTTTGTTCCTCAAAGAAATTGGTTAAGAAAAGAGAAAGTTTTGCTTAGAAAAAATAACTGAGTGCAGAATTTCATTTGTTGTAGGTCAATAGAGAAAAATCTAGGCAGAAGACTATGATGGAATATTTGGTTTTGAGCACCCAAAAGTTCCTACCTAGGGATTAATCACATGTCTGAACAGATTGGGTTTTGAGCAAAGAAATCAAGCCCTCAGAGTATTTATGTAGCTACATTTGAAAGCACATAAGGGTGATAGATATTAAAAAACTACTGAGGTAAATTGATGTATTGTGAAGGTCCCAGCTTTTGTTTGGGGTTTCCAAGTGCTTATTACATGTAAGTAACTATATAAACACAAGTGTGCCACATATGGCACGGGGAAAGAGTGTGTTATGGAACAAGGGTTATAATTAAGCCAATTCTGCACCTGTGGTCAAAATAAGAATAATAATATTAATGAAACAAAAAATTAAAATGAGATGATGGAACGTAAAAAGTTTCACAATAAATAAGCAAAAGAAAGTTGTTCAGAATAATAAGATAGGGTTAGTCTCTTCGCCCATACCAGAGGTTTATGGGAAAGCATAATGTTTAAGTCTCATGATGGTCCTTTTGTGACCCTGTTTTCTAAAGCCATGTCCATTGATAATTTTATAGTTGAACCAAACACAGTTTCTCCCTAAATCTGGTGCCAGCTGAATGCCTTTCTCTTCCCCGGGATGGAAAAGTCTTATCTCCAAAATCAACCAAAAATCCTCAGAGAAGTCTACTGCATCACCTTACTGTTGGGAGAAGGTGAGGGGTGGGGGAAAACTGAGGAAGGAAGAGGAAGGGAAAACCTACCCTGGTGATCTCACACCAGCAGGGACCTTGGGGACTCTCACTGGGACAGTCACGGGAGCAGTGAGAAAGGGAAGAAACACATCCAAATGAGTGGAGGTGGCCCTACATCTAAAAGAAAAACAAAAGATGCAAACAAAAGCACATCTTTCTCCTGCTTGGGGATATATTTTTTTGATTCTCAAAACACACCCTGGTCTGTATTAGGCTCCTTCGGCTGCTATAACAAAATGCCACAAACCTTGTTACACAAAACAACAAGAGTGTATTCTCTCACTGTCTGGAGGCCAAAGACTGAAATCCATGTGTTGGCTGAGCCACGAGCACTCACACTGTGGCTTGGAGTGGGATGGGGGGAAATCTGCCCCACACTGTCCTCATAGCTGCTCGTGGCTCTGGGAGGCACGGTGCCTGTCGGCTTATGGGTGGATGACTCTGATCTCTGCCTCCCTCCTCAGTCATGTGGACACAGTGTCTCTTCTGTGTCTGTCTCTGAGTCTTCACATGTCCTAATAATAGGACAGTAGATATCAGATTAGAAGCCCACCTTCTCCAGCGTGACCTCAGTTTAACTAAATCAGGTGCGGTGACCCTCTTTCCAAATCTAAGGCCACCTTCTGAGGTCTCAAGTGGATGCAAATGGGGGTGGGGTGGGGACACTGATCAATGCAGGATACTGCCCTGCTTCAAAACACACCTGTCCTTGTTCTTGTCTTGTCCAACTCATCATCAGCTCCCGTCCTTTCCTGAAGGAAGAGAATCTAGAAAGCACAGGTTATTTAAAAATCAGGTGGATTTGCTAAGAGAAAAGGGCATGGTCATGCCGGCGGAATCATTAGCAAGTCTCCTGTAAAATGAATATGGCATCTCCTTCTACACGCGCATTCTTTAAATAAGGCATCCTCTCATGTTACCCTTTCCCTGTATGACTCCGTCTGTCTGGCCCCACGCTCAGTTTGTCTTTTTTCATATAAATATTAAATATGTTTACCAGTATCTGGAGTGCAGCTCCCATACCAGCCTCGCCCCTCCTCTCCCCACCCTGCTTCCTGGTGTAGCCACACCGGCATCTTTCTGCGTCATGGGAGCTCCAGGCTCTGCCAGACTTCACACTCACCACCCTCTCTGCCCAGGCAGACCCAAGGCCAGTCCTCCCACCATCCAGGTCTGCAGGGGGGAGATCTTCAAACATCTCCTGTTTGAAGAAACTTCCCAGACCTTCCATCCTTTTTCATTTTTTTTTTTTGGAGACAGAGTCTTACTATGTTGCCCTCAGTAGAGTGCAATGACATCACTCACAGCAACCTCAAACTCTTGGGTTTAAGAGATTCTGTGGCCTCAGCCTCCCAAGTAGCTGGGACTACAGGTGCCCGCCACAATGACCAGCATTTTTTGTTGTTGTTGTTGTCATTGTTGTTTAGCAGGCCCAGGCTAGGTTCAAACCCGCCAGCCCCAGAATATATGGCTGGCCCTAACCGCTAAGCTGTAGGCACTGGGTCCTTCCATCCTCTGCCACATAGACATCTCATCTCTAACCTAACTCTCCGTAACATAGTATCTCGTCTAATATTTTTCAGTAATTCTTACAAAAGTAAGCATTTATTTACTGTCTGTCTCTTTCCTCTGTCTCAACCTCGATGGCTGGACTATGAGCTTTGTGAGTTGTTTCATGACCCGTGACCGGTGGGTTAGTTTCCTAGGACTGCCAGAACAAAGGACCACAAATGCGGTGGCTTAAAACAACTGGAATGTATCCTCAGGCCACTCTGGAGCTGTCAGCAGGGATGGTCACCATCGGAGTCTCAGTAGGAGGGAGAATTTGTGCCCTGTCCCTCCCCAGCTTTTGTGGCAGCTGGCAGTCTGGGTTCCAATCCCTGTCACACCAGCTCCTTCTCTGAGTGCATCTCGGTCTCCCGTCCCTTCTTATAAGGCCATCAGTTACTGGAGTTACGGCCCACCCAAATCCAACATGACCTAATTTTAATGTAACCAATTACGTCTGCAAATTATCTGTTTCCCACTAAAGCTACACACTGAGGTTTGGGGGGACATGAATTTTTGAGGAACATGGCTCATCCACTACACTATTTAGTTTCCACTCCAATGAGTGACACATAGTAGGTCCTTGATCAAAGATTAAGAAATGAGTAAAAGAACTTCCTCCCAATGACATGTTCAACTAAAATTTAGAACAGTCTCAAATAAAGAGGTCCAAGATTCAGCTGTTAATTCATGCCTTTGCCAATTAAAAAAATCCTTTGTAGAGCTCAGAAATCACCTGAAAAGGAAACACTGAGATTTGCAATAAAGACCAAAATGGACAACACATTTCTTCCTTCTTTTCTCACTCCAGGGATATTTTTGGCTCAAACAATAAGTGACTGAAGTAACAGATTTCTCCACTGAGCCAGATAAAAGTCCTTTGATCTCTAAGAGACTCTTGTTTGCTTTCGTGCCAAGAGCTATTAAGTAGATTCCAAGTTCAAGTGTCTCCCAGGGACCCTAACCATTTCTACAGTTTCCCACCCTTTCTTCTCAGCTGTGAGTGATGGATTTAATCAACTTCCCAGACAACTTGCAGTATGAAGGGAATATCCAACCTCAAACAAGGGGCAGGTTTCTTTTCTTTGTGGGAACTCAAAGATTCTCTTAGGGGACAGATAGAATAAAATAAATTAATCCCCACATGCTCAGCCATTTCTTCGCCCTCCTAGATATCCCTGACTTTCTCCCCCCACTACTGCACTGTGCTGTTTTTGTGGAATTTCTACCCAAGGTGTCTGATGATGGAGTCACCCAGTACAGGAGAAATATCCAAAGTCATCCTGGCACCCTCCCCTCCTTCCCACCAAGACTCTAGTTTGACTGGTAGGTTATGCTCCTCTGCAGGCCCCATCCACCATCCCAGGCACTAGGGCTAAGCTAGTCACATGGAAATAGAAACTTTGCCCCTGGAGGACCTCACAGAAAGGAAATGTCTGCTGATGTTCAGGCCGGCTAATGTACGGTCCTCCGGTCAGAGGTGTTTTCAGTTCAGTGTTTATAAAAACAGAGAAAAGCCTGGTAACTGGATAATTCTGGCCTTGGGGAAGAGAACTCACAGTGCTTCTGGGTCTCCAGTCTGCCTTAAGGCAGCAGAGCAAGTGAGGATTCCCAGTGTGGGGACAGAGAACCGAGATGCCAGCCTGATTCTGCCATTTAGAGTCATTGGGTGGCCTTGGACTAGGCACATAGCTGCTCCAAGCTCTCCTCGTGGGTGGTGATGAGAGGACGTGACATCATGTGTATAGGAGATAGAGAGTGGAGGTAAAAATTGGTATTTACCAACAGAGAAAATCCCTGAAGGTGTGGGTCAAACTCATCTCTCCAAGCACTGAGCCTGCCTCCAGGCCAGAGCAGATGAGAAGACGTGTCCTCTGCTCTGAGCTCTGCCCCTTTCCTCTCTTTCTTCCCAGAGGCCAGAGGGTAAGTGGAAGGCTGAGAGGGCTCAGTTGCAGCCTGGGCAGGTCCCCCACTGAGGAAACACACAAACCAGGGAGGCAGCCTCCCTCCTCCTCTAGGCCTACCTGCAGGAGGTCGGAGCCCCTGACTGTGCCCAGGGGCTGTCTTTGATGTCCTGCAGTGAGAACCAGCTTGTGAATGAAGGTGCATCACTTTCCCAGGGCTGCCAAAATAAATCTTCACAAACTGGGAGACAACTTGATTCCCTCACAGTTCCAGAGGCTGGAAGTCTGAAATCAAGCTGTGGGCAGGGCTGGTCCTCCCAGAGGCTCTTCATGCCTCCCTCCAGCTTCGGATGGGTGCTGGGAATCCTCGGTGCTCCTAGGGCCCGTGGCCACGTTGTTCCAACCTCTGCCTTCACTGTTTGTTGTTATGTGACATGCCGTGTGTGTGTGTGTGTGTGTGTGTGTGTTTGTCGCCAAGGCTTTGTCTCTTTTCTCTTCACAAAGACACCATCATTGGATTTAGGAACCACTTTCACCCAGTTATGTCTTATCTTAACTGACTACATCTGCAAAACTTGTTTCCAAATAAGCCTACATTCTGAGGTTCTGGGTCGATAAGCACTCTTTACTCTTGCAGAAGGCAGCCCAGAAGAAATCAAAACCAAAAGAGGAAGGTATCAATGGTATTCTCAGGGCACCTTGAGACAGCTAGGCATGAGGCAGGCTCCACTGCTCGACTTTGCAAATGAGGTGTCAGTCTGGTCCATGGGTCCCTTTCACTGCAGTTGGAGGATGGATTTCTGTCACTTGCCTCTCAGAATCCTGATGATCCCAATCTAAGATATGCTTGGAATGAGGCCAGGATATGTATGATTCAGCTTCTGAATTTCGGTCAGCCCTTTCAGAACACAGGCCAGGGCACTGTGTAGTGGTGGTCAGCAGGGGCTCAGGATGTGACGAGAAGGGGTGCAGGTGTCAGAGAAGACGGAGGGCTTGTGGGACTGGACAGGAAGACTTGAGCAGACAGTGTGGGACAGTAAGAACATCTTCAAGTGAGTCACCACGCACAGGGGCTCAGAATGTGGGACCACTGAATCGCACCCAGCTCAGCCTGTGTAGCCACCTCTCTCTCACAGAAGAGAGAGAGGGGAAAGGATTATTCTGAAAGTGCCACGAAAGTGTCATGTGTGAATTCCACGTGCCTCTGGGTGACTCTAATTGACTTGATCAACATTTGGTGCTCACTCTGCTGCTATCGTAACACTTTCAGACCTTTACCTTTAAAACACAAAAGTGGAGAATGGAGGTGGAGACGTGGGTCCCCTCCTGATCAGTGCCTGTCCTATCACAGTATCACTTCCCTGGTGCATGCTAAATGGAGCTCATTCCCTGAACAGGAAGTGCTCCGGGTCCCATAGTGACACGGGTCACAGGCGGACAATACTGGAAGCAAGACAGTGCTGCCTGCAACCTTTGGATGAGCTCAGCTGAGTTAATAAGTGATGACCAGAGAGAAGTATAGATCTTATTGTATCAACATCAGACGACCAACTAGACCTCCCGGGAAATGTGAATGAGAGGGACAGACACTGGCCATGTAGGTCTGATCAAACACTCTGTGGGCAAACCACATGCTCCTTATTTTAACCTGTAGTCACATGAATAATAGTGTTGACCTAATAGTTAACAAGGGTACTTCGTAATATACATTTTTTTAACTTTTAAATTAAATTATATTTTTAATATTGATACATAATAGATGTACTAGTTTGGGGGGGTGTGTGATCACTTAATATGCTCCTATAATTTGTAAAGATAAATACTTGGGATATCCATCACCTGAAATATGTGCCTTTTCTTTATGCTAGAACCATTCGAATTCTCCTCTTTTAATCGTTTTGAAATATAAACATAAAATAGATTATAAACTATAGTCATCCCACCCCACTAAGAACATGAGGCCTCATGTCTTCTCTCCAACCTAGTATCTGCGCTCACTATCCAACTTCTCTTCACTTCCCCTCCTCCACCCTTCTACAACTATCTTCACGTGCTAATATAATTTAATACTATTTAATTAATATAAATAATAATAGTATTTATCATCTCAAAATTTGAATACTTGTACGTGACCATGCCCAGCGCCATTATTCACAATAGTCGAAAGGTGGAAATAACCCAAAATGTCCCTCATAGTCTGTCCATATAAGAGAATAATATCCAGCCCTTAAAAGGGAGGAAGTGCTGATGCCTGGGACAACCAGAATGAAACTCACAGATATGATGCTAGGACTGGGTGCAGTGGCTCACACATGGAATCCTAGCTCTCTGGGAGGCCAGGGGAGGAGGATGCCTTGAGCTCAGGAGTTCAAGAGTAGGCTGAACAAGGGTGAAACCCTATCTCTACAAAAAAATAGAAAAATTAGCTGGGTATCCTGGTGCCACCTGTAGTCCCAGCTACTTGGGAGGCTGAGGCAGGAGGATCACTTGAGCCCAGGATTTTGAGGTTGCCGTGAGCTATGACGCCATGACACTCTAGCCCAGTGGCAACAGAATGAGACTGTCTCAAAACCAAAACAAAACAAAAAACAAACAAAAACCCCCACATAAAATGCAATGTGAAGTGAAAGAAGACAGTTGCAAAGGTCCCTGATTTTATGACTCTATTTATATGAAATGCCCAGAATGGGCAAATCCACAGAACCAGAAAGTGGAGTCCTACAGAGTCCCGGTCTGCAGGGGCTTGGGGAGGGGTGGAGGGGAGGGGCTGCTTAACGGGCACAGGGTGCTCTTCTGGGGTGATGAAAACTTCTGAAACCGGGGAGAGGTGAGAGTTGCACAACATTGTGAATGCACCTTACTGCCACTGAACTGTACACTTTAAAACAGTTGTGTGTTACGAGAATTTCACCTCAAAAAAAAAAAAATGCACGTGTTGGTGCTTGTGTGCCAAGCATTTTAAGTTCTCAGAGAACGTCCTGAGACTCTGTAAGGATAGATTACGTGCCAAATGTCAGAGTTAAAAAGAAGAAAAGCAAGTTTTGAATATCACTCTGTGTCCAGTTTTGGTTTCTCATTTCGGGGCCACAGCTTTCAAATAAATGCTGCTTGTCTCTGACCCAGCGCTCTTCCCACCCGTCCCTGCCACACCAGTTCTTGAGGGGAGTAGCTGTGACATCAGGGAAGCTTACTCAAAGGGCTCTGTCTTTGCTTGAGTTAGGGCCCAGATGCCCTCACTGTCTCCACCACCTTTTGTCATCACAGCCACCCCAAATATTCTAAAAGACTCACTTCCTCCCAGCACGGTAACATGTCGCTGCTGGGGGGAAATACTTCCCATCGCATTTTAAAAATACTCTTTCTCTCTATGGGGACCGGAGCAGAAAAGGCAATGAGACTGAAGAGCTAATTAGTTCACACGAAAGAAGAACCTCCGCATAGGTGATGAGACCGGAAGATTTCGAGTGTCTCCTGCGGGGTTGTCCTGAGAGCAACTGAGGAGACGAACAGAGGAAACTCCAGCCTGGCGCACAGTCCCCAGCGGATGCTTAGTAAAGGTCAGAGCCACTGAGGGTGTCGCTGGAGCCCTGCATTCTCTGCCCTAGAGAATCTGCAGCTTATATCCACCTCCCTACCCCAGCTTCTCCAGGCTAATGACTTCCCCCTGACGATGGTGGCACCCTCTCCAGAGGACAAACAAGGAGAGACTCCCAAACATTTTCCCATTCATTCCAAAAACATTTCTTGAGTGCCCAGGATAGTCCTCGTGTCTCTGTTGTATGCTGGTGACGACCTTGGCAATGTGGAAAAGGGAATGAATTCCCTGAATCTGATTCACCAGAGCTAAAAGAAAAAAAGCCTGGTAGGAGGCAGTGTGCTTGCAGTAATAAATTGACAGAACCAAACTCGCTGGGGTTCAAGCATGGAATGGAAAGTGATGGGCTCCCGGAATGAAAGGTCCAAAAGAGTCTGGATCTAAGAGTTGGGATGATGTCTTCAGAACTGTCAGCTGTTTCCACCCTTGTGGGCTTCATTCTTAGGAAAAACAGACACCAGTAGCTTCAGGACTCACATGCGGATGAAAAGAGAATGTTTTCCACTGTTGCAGCCAGTCACAAGACCGTTATCCTCACCTCTGAAGGGCCCCACTTTGAACACTGGTCTCATCCTCAGCCGATTAAGGACTCCCAAGAAAGGCACTCCTCTCATTGGACAGGCCTGGGTCACGTGACCACCCCAGGGGGCTGAGGGAGGGAACCCCCACCCAACCCCCACCCTAAGAGATTTAGAGTCAGGGAGAGGCAGCTCCCCACAAAAGTGGGGTGCTGGCCCATTGTAAGTCACTGACTTCTGGGGGTGAAGAGAGTGGTGGGGCTGGGGCTGCATTTTTGCACGTGCAACAGCAGGACTCAGAAAACGAGGTTATAAAAGTCATAAACTGGGGTAACCTGCAGTTCTCTAGAATCCTGACATGGCAGGAAAGGCACTGAGAACATCTCCTTTAAAGAGAAACCAAGAAGTCAAAATGCTATTAAAGAGATAATACAGTTTTTGCTTTCCTTAATTATTAATAGACATCGAGGAATGACTTAGAGTTATATTAAAACTAGATGAAGGAATTCATAATACATTTGGGTCACAGGAGATTATGAAAATATCTGGCCTCATTTTCACGTCACCTGATAGAAGTTTTTCCTGCAAAACAATTGTGAAATGTAATAATGTACATTAACGTATGGGCTCTTGGTAGCTCTGCTTTTTTCTTTTTTCTTTTTTCTTTCCAAATCCACAGAGCTGTGAGCTTACAGTTTTATGTGCAGAGGATTCAGAACATTTTTACCCAAACATTCCTGAATTTCTGAGACAGTTTGGCTCCCAGTTGGGATGAGCATTTGTATATTTTGACAACTCAATATACTTTCTGTCTTGTTGATAACTCTCTGATTTGGGGAGAGGAACAGACATTACTCCTCCCCAGTTGTGTTCAGTCTAAGAGGAAAAGTAAGTCTACAAACCAGCCAAGAAGGTCCCTGGAAACCACAATCCTCGCATGTGCCTCTGAATCAGCGGCGGGCGCGTGTCCGAACTCTGGTCAATTGTGCGCTCGCCAAAGACTCAGAATCTTAAGGATGCCAGAAAGAAGGAGTTCATTCCCTCCAGTACAAGGGCAAGACTTCATGTAATTTCTTCCTTTGATTCCTTCAAAAATAATTCAGAGGTTTCCACTGCCTTCGTAATACTAGAGGCCAGCTCGGGTCCCCTAAAGCCTAAGTTCTTTCTTTGCTTATAGTCAAAGAATCTTCCCTAATGCAGTGGTTGACCATGCTGGTGTATAACTACCCTGTCCCCAACCTACCCATTAAAATATATATATATATGTAAATATCACATTTCTGTAATAATTTAATTTTTGGTGAACCTACCATCGATTTTTTCATTTTTCTTTTTCTCCAAAACCTTAGCAATAATCCAAATGATAAATGGGAAATTGACTTCCAGTGGGAGTTGACAAAGACCCCTTCTTTTCATGTGCCCTTTTTGAAGGCTTTCAAAACCAGACCACTAAAAATAACTAAATAGATACCTATTACACCACAAACCCTGCGGTCACATAAATATTATATCTCGAACAATTATTACAATCTCCCTTTAGTCTTCTAAAAATAACATTACAAAAGTGAAAGCACAAACTCCCCAAATTGCATGTTAGAATTTCTTCATGGGGTACAGAGGTATCTTCTAAGTTGAATTTATTACAGCTAAACATTTTAAATCGAAGGCAGTAGGATGGAAGTCTTTCTTGGAAAGAAAAATCCAGAATCCACATACCCGGTTAGCAAATGAAACCTATTACCTAATACCATTCTCCTGGGAAAAATACAGACTCAGACTGACTTTGCTAATTGTACATGATAAGGGATTTTCAATGCCTGAATTAAATCTCAGGTAAACCCTAAAAATGGATTACTCGCTCCTGTGATAATCTTCAAAATAAGAGTTAAGTCCTAACTGTAAACATCACCAGTCTATTGTCGGTTCCAGACACTGTCAATACAGGCAAGCACCAAGCCATCAGGGTCCTACTGGAAAGTTCTGCCAGAAATCAGCATAGTCTTCAAAAATCCAGATGCAGATGGAGCTGGTGTTACATTTTCTCTGAAAATGCCAAGCAACAGATTCAGGGATCTTCTTAGAATAGGCAATTTGCAAATGGCAAATCTTCCAATGGCCACTGCTGGGAGGTCTTGTTTTTAACCATCAGCCAATTCTTCCATTAGAGCATACGATAATGAAGTTTAAATGTCATCTAATGCCTACTGTTTAACAGCTGTGGTTTCATCATTCCAGATAATTTAATTTTAAATGAAGGAAAAGGAAAGCCACAAAACTTCAACACGAAGCCACAGAATCATCTAAAGTTCAGTGGAAATTTAATGTTTGGAGAGCACATGGAGTTCTCGAGCATGGTAGGAACTTGGGGATTCCAGACTTTCAATTTGGGGGAAACAGAGCAAATGCCAAGATGGAGATAGCATCAAACAAATAAAATGTTAAATCTCTTTCTCCTGACTGGTAAAACTCTAACTCTTCAGACTGAGACACCCCAAAATGCTTTTCAGGAGAAGTTGGTTGGAAGAAGGTAATGAGGGCAGCCCCCTTCCCCATGTCCTCCCAACTGGAGCCCATTGAAAATCATCCCTCTCCCTGGTGCCCCTCCCAGCTCATCTACAGCAACTCCAGCTCTGTATCTTGGTTCTTGGTGTCACCAGATCAGAATCTACCCCTCCAGCTCCTTCTCACATCCACACAAATGTTTCCATCCTGTCCCATCCAAAAAAGCCTTTTCCAACTGGACTGGTCAGATCTGCTTCTTTCCACTTCTGAACCGACAGAGCTATAGGATCTTTGCGTGGAAACATGCAAAGTGGCTCCCGAGGCAGCCCCATTGGATTTGACACTTAAATCCCATTTAATTTTTTCACATGTGCTGATGCTGTCTCCCCACATAGATTATGCCCAGTGATGATAAAAAGCTGTTTCCAAAGTCTAGCATGTAGGGAAGCTCATCACTCCTGTATTTGTTCTCAGGTGAAGAAAAAAATAATATGCTTTTATAAAAGACAAATAAAAGGATGTGTCAGGAGGGGATGGATGCGGCAGAGGCAGTAGGAGGGAGGCTCTGATGTGGGGCACAGTTTCACGTGTTCCATCCAGCGGTGGCTGCAGTCAGGGATGCCTGGGACACAGAAACGTAGAGCCAGGCACACACACAGCCAGTGTTGGTGTCAAGGCTGGAACCTCATCCTGTAAGGCATGGTCCCCAGGGGAAGCTGGGTGAGGGGCAGTGGGGATCTCTGCATCATTTAGTACAATGTCCTGTGAATCTGTATGTCAGAACAAAACTCAAAACACAAATCAACAGACCAAAAAAAAAATCAACGTAACAAGTTGCCCTGAGGTGGAAAGAACATTTGGCACCTTGAACAAACCAGAAGGGCTGAGGCTTAGGGAAAGGGGTAGCTGGAAAGGTCATCTGAAGCTGATCACAGGAGATCAGGGATTAATGCTCAGGACAGGAGGAGCACACAGGGTCTTCAAGGAGGCAATGATGAGATTGGATGTGGGTTCTTAAAGGGTGCTCTCTGGCAACACCCTGCAGCCTTCTAGGGTGGAAGGGGAGACCATAAAAGGGGCTGAAAATAAGACAATGCATGTAACCTCTAAAGCTACATTCATGGCTAGAAGCAGGGCCAGAGAACCCCGCAGGGAGTCACACCAAACACAAGCCAAACGGAGAAACTTAAAATGAAGGGAGGTTATTTTTCTAAAGCATTTGCTATTGAAGTCACAGTCATGAGAAAATGTTTTGTTGCGAAAAAATTTGTTTCTTCCATTTGCTTTATGGCTAAGTACTGTTTTAATTCTGATTTGCAAACAGGCTGTACAGGGTCTCATAATTTGTTTTCAATGTTTAAAGGTCTCTAAGGGATTTGATGAGGTCCAGGGTAAAGGATCATGTTTTAAAATTAAAGCAAATCATTATACACAGAGGAGTTTTTCCCTTAGAATCATGTGGGTGTCAGAAGAAATCAGTTCAGATGAGATAATGAATCCTGAAAAATAAACAAACAAATAACAAAACAATAAAAATAAAACATGCCCACCAGGAGATAGGGTTATGCTCTCCGAGTAGATTAGAGGAGGGAGCTAAGAATTAAAGTGAGACCTTCTCAGTTTGTGTCCAGAATGTCTCCTATACCAGCATTTGTGGGCCTCAGTTAAATGTTAACCCAAAGCAGGGACATAATGGGGAGATTCGACCTTAATTAAGGCAAACCAGTCCCTATCCTGAGGAGGACAAAGCTTATTAGAGACCCAAAGCCCTGCTAGAGGCCATAAATTACTTAGAGGCATGACCAAGGAGTAATCCAATAATCCATTTATGACTTTAAATAAATCTGGCTCCACACTAAAGCCCTTCTGAGTTTACAAACCTGTAATATTCACAGCCACAGGCCGTGTATCGGCAGGGGACCGTCACGTCCAGCCCAGTGCTGGCATGGTGCTCATATTACAGAAAATTAACCAGAGCCAACCAGTCAATACCATATTATGTCCTGCACTGCAGTTATTTATTCTATTTGCTACTATTCACTTCACACCAGCACCAAGTGCAAAGTCAGCCAGTCTGACCCTTAAAAACAGACTCCGTACTCTTTTCATTGAATCATGAAAGTTTAAAAAGACAAAAGCTAACATATGCAGACTGTGATTAGAACTACAACAATGAAAACAAACAGCTATTCGGCAGAATGATAGCTGCATCTCCTAGGTCTGTCGAAACATGGGATCCATTCCATGCAAAGGTCATGGCATGAGTTTCAGTAGAATGTGAAGGTTGGGAAGTCTCATCTGAATGCAGCTATTCTCTAAATGGTACACAGACAAACATCTTTTGTTTATATTACTATGTATTTATTACTATCTATTTCTGTTAGAGAACATATTAAAAGCATATCAAACTCTGGGATTTTTAAAAATAGTTTTGCTAAATGAATCACTTTACAGAAAAACATGAATTCCTGACATTCTCCTGATTTTATTTACTCATCTTCCACCTCACCACGTACACAGCCATTCATGATAAAGAAGACCAGCTTCATTCTCAGCCTCGGGATGTTGTCCTGATCCCTTTATGATGGCTAATCCAGCTTCCCTTCCAGTGGCTGGCTAAGGAACGCCTCTGTGTGCTGGAAGTATGGCCAGGAACACAAAAACAGAAGGAAGTCCTAGGACAATCCTCTCTGTTCTTAAAGTCCTGAAAAGCTAGTCTCAGCCTCTAGCCATAAATAGATAAACCATGCATGCTAAATACCACAGGAATCTATTCCGTGGATATAAGAACAATCAGTCTTACTTACGACTAAGTCAGCCCCAAGGATACTGTGGGAAGAACAAAAAGATGCTGACCATGGAGGGCAACAATAAACCACAGCACCCATTAACCCAAGCTTTGTGTTTTTAAGAAAATTTATTTCCTTACCATTTAAGCCAGACTGGGTTAAAGTTGCTATTACTTGCAGCCCAAAGCACCCTAATTGTAATATATGAATGGCCAATGATTGGGAACCCCTGGACTAAATATTGGATCACCTTGGGTATCATCTCCTGGGTTCAGATTTTGGACTATAAGCTTTGTGTATCAAATCACCAAATACTCTTCAAAGCGCTGTGCTACTACAAGAAACATAGGAGATAAAGAGAGACAAAAGGATTTGGACTTAAGGAAGATAGAGGAAAACCGTGTTTATCCATTCTTTCAAGAAGTCCATCACTCTTCATCATGTGCTCAATAGCCCATAATATCCTAAAGACATGGAGATAGATGAAGTGAGGCTGTGTCTTCAAGAAATGGCAGGACAGAGGGAAGGACAGAGGGATATGCCATTAAATATGACCTGAAACATAACAGTATTCTTCAGGGATAAAGAAAGAAGTACAGAGCAACTTAAGTTTGTTGCTAATGAGCCGGTGCTTAAATCTGAAATACAGGACTGGCCTGATCTCTGTTCACTACTAACCAGGATGCTACATATGGCTTTTCCTTTTCTTATTATTTTTTCTTTTTTTCAAGTTCCCTCCTTTCTGAAGGACTTGAAAAGTGACTGGCTACCATTGAAGGGAAAGCCTGAGAAGTCAGGCAAAGGATGGTGGCTGGCTAAGGTTATACCCAGCAGAGAGGGTGGAAGGGGACAGGTGATTGCAAAGAGGAGGCCTTGGATACCAAAAGTTTAAGGCCAGCATTATTTATTTTCTATGTGACACTAAGTGCATCAGTTTTCCCATCTGTAAAATGGCATCTTCCTTGCTCTCAAGTAGGTCTGAGACTGAGAAGGAATAATGCAGATGGAAGCCCTTGTGAATGGCTACAGAAAATATCTATTTTGGGTTCCCCTCAAGCATTGATTCATTAGATCAAGTTGAAGATGAAGAAAGTAAGGCATTAAAATAAAACACAGTAGAACCTCTGTCAGTTGACCACCCAAGGGACTATAACAAACTGGTCTACATACAGAAGTGGTCACCATAAGGAACTAGGCCTACTGTACTGATACATACATGTGGTGCATGTCTGGTCTCTGAAAATTGGGTCAACTTAAGGAGGGGGTGAGTATAGGAAGGAGCTCAGCCATGGAGGTTCTACTATATTCAAAATCTGATGACAGTATGACCATGGTCTGAAGGTGTGTGTCTCTTCACAACTCACATGTTGAAACCCTAACCCCCAAGATAATGATCTTAGGAGGTGGGGCTTTTGGGAGGTGACAAAGTCCTATGGGTGGGGCCCTCCAGAATGGGATTAGTGCCCCTATAAAAGAGGCCATTCAAGGACATGGGAAGAAGGTGCCATTAAGAAGCCATAAAGTGGCCCTCCCTAGACACTGAGTCTGTTCTCACTTTAGTCTTGGACTGCTAGGCTTCGAAACCATGAAAAACAAATTTCAGTTATTTTGAAGCTACCCAGTCTATGGCATTTTGTTAAAGCAACCAGAACAAACTAAGACAAGAATCAATCATAAAACATCACATTTCTTCCCATGCCTAAAGTGCTATTTAGCCATTTCTCCAATTTCTCACACTTTATACTCTTTCAAGAAGCAGGGGGAGTTGGGGCTGAAATCTGAGTCCTTGGTCAGGCCATCTTTCCATCACAGATCACAGGGCAGTGTTTTGCTGTTGTTGAGTGTTTGTTTGGTGGTTTTGGCAGATTCAGCAAGCCTAAGTCCCAGTGGAAACATCAGGAGAAGAGACTCATGTGTTTGTTTCCCTTCACATCACTACTGGTCACCAGGCTGTTCTGCCAGGACACCTCTGGGCAGTTTCCCAGGAGTCTGAGCTGGACGTGTCGGTATGTCTCCAATGTACTCCTGGAAGTAGGTCTTATGCTTCCACTTCTCCTCAAGAACCGCCCCCCCCCAATCCCCATTGCCCATTGTGAATGACTAAAGTTTCTTCTGCGTCACAAAACCTAAGACAGGTCACCATTTTATTTCATTCTGATTCCCCCAGAAGATCCAATCATCTGATTCCCCTTTGGAAATATTCTGTGCCAAATGAAATCTGAGGGAGGTC
This sequence comes from Perodicticus potto, assembly GCA_963574655.1. Lineage (NCBI taxonomy): Eukaryota > Metazoa > Chordata > Mammalia > Primates > Lorisidae > Perodicticus > Perodicticus potto. The sequence goes on from CAUYRH010144666.1 coordinate 28,059, forward strand.
ATTAATTATGAAAATTCACAATGCATAATTATAATAATTACTCTGATCACATAAACATTATATCACCATGAATAATTTAATAGGGATTGTGCTTTTGGAGAGCATGGCAATTAAAATAAAACCCAGGGAGGTGACAGCGAGGGAGCATGAAATATATTCTCTGGTTTGTTCTGAGGGCGGGTGCATTGTCACCAGAGTGTTCATTCTTTGTCATAAGAATTATTCCCGACCTTACGAGCTTGGGAAACAAAGAAGACAAGAGATCTGGGAGTTTATAAACTGGTTCCCCTTCTGAGAAATGGAAATCAACAACTCAAAAAAAGATTTTTCTCCCTAAATAAAACAAATTCAAGCTTCTTCACCCCCTAGCAAAAGAAAATCCTTACTGATGAAGACATGATTCATCTTGTTTTGTAATACAAATAGATATCAACACTCAAGTGCCCCAGAGTTCTTTAAAATTCTGTATGGGGCTAGTGCTAGAAATAAATAAAAGTTTTCTGGCCCCTCTATAGATGATGTGTACCATTAAGCAAAATAATCAGGGTGGACAGAATTATATTATGTATTAAAGGTAAGAAATAAAACCTATTTTCCCTTTGTGACTTTTATAAATCATGACCAGATCTTTTTTTTTTTTTAAATACCTTACTCAATTTGTGAACATGCAACAATTTCTTCATGAAACAACCTCCTAGGATTAGGGAATTAAGCTTTTTGGAACCGATGGAAAGTAGGGTTTACACTGGGAAGAGGTTTGAGGTGAGGCCAGAGAGGAGGTTTGGTCCCAGACTTTAAAGGGGAGCCTCTGTGCTCACTGACAGCCATGCAGGAGACACTCTAAGTTCAGATTCACACAACTCCTTACTGTTCACAAAAAAACTGATCCATCACCTTGTTTGTCAACTGTTTAAAATCAAGGTCTATTGTAAGAAGTGCTTTCTACAATGCAAGTTGGTGCACAAGCACACGCACAAACACACTGAATACACAGAACCACCGTATGAAAGGTCCTCTATTTAGATAGAACACAGTTTGGTATTCTATTCTATTTATAAAACTGAAACACTGGTAGCAATCTAGTAAGTGGGTTTCACTGCATATGACCAGTTTTTCTTACTCATTTAACAGATATTTATCATGTGCCCACCATGTGCCCAGTTCTGGTCCAGGTACTAGGTTTCCATATGTCCAAACACAGACAGAATAGAAGCTCACAGTGAACTTGCATTCCAGTGGCATGAATCAGAAAAAAATATTGCAAACCCATTTCTCAAAACTGGTCTCTGAGGGGAAGTTGGGCAGGGACTGTCAACCTCTCTTTAAGTGACACAGAAACAGGCTCTATGGGGAGGGCTGGCCCATCCTGCTTTATAAGGGTTTTTCCTTTCACCTTTTTTGGTCAGGATTCTTTGGACTGCAAAAACAGAAAGCAAACTTGAAAGGGGCCGTTGCTTTCAGGATCTGACCAGAAAGGCAGAAACCACTGTAGTTATTTCAACAGAGGCGCTCAAACACAAGGAATTGATTCCTTAATGATGCAAGAGTTCAGAAGCCCAAGGCAAAAGGCCGAGGGTGAGAGACTCAGATGTTCACTGCAGTAGGGAGCCTCTGCCAGCCCCAGGAAAGGGGTCTTCCAGAGGCCAGGACCCATCATGGAGGGTGAAATGGGACATAGTGGGGGCTCCTCAGGAGAGCCAGAGCCATTGAGAAGACATGGCTGTAGCACATGCTGCAGAGGAAGCAGGTAAGAACAGGCCCTGGGTGTAAAAGGAGATGCTCTGTGCCATTCCTCCTCTTCACTCTCCCTCCCCGGCTCCTCCAGAACCTCATAACGGAATCATGCAGGTGTGTCTAGAAGCCAGAAAGCAAGGGGACCTGGGAGGGGCAGCCCCTGTGATCCAGAAGGGAGCAGGAAAAACAGGGACGGGTCTGGGACAGGCAGATGATCACCTGGAGCAGGTGTCTGGGGGGAGAATTCCAGGGCATATCCCCAAGTAGCAGGAACAGCAGGATAATCAAGCCTTGGGAAAACAGGAAGATACACTGAGGATTCAAATCTCATCTCAACCCTCCTTTCCCTTCCTGTATTTCTGCTTTGCTCAGCACCCCGACCTCATTTCCTCCTACGACAGAGCAGCCTCCTTCATGCAGCTGGCTCGCCTGCTGGCAGCTCAGCCTGCCCAGAGGAAACAGGCACTTGGCAATGCTCGGGGATGTTGTGGTTGTCACAGCCGAGGGTGGGAGCTGCTGGCACCCAGTGCGTGGAGACAGAGTCCTGAACTGTAGGATTACAATAGTGCCCAGACCAGGGGATGGGGTTGGACTTCAGCAGTGGCCACAGAGAGACTTATCCCAGCTCTAGAAATGCACTTTTTCTTGGAAATCCTCCTCTCTGAAGAATTCTGAGCTATCTTCCTAGCGGCAGGCGCAGATCCTAAGGAGGTGTTTCAGGAACCCCCAGTTTCCTCCAAGGCCTCCCTCAATGCTGGGACTGTGGTTCATTACATGATCTGGGAGTCGCAGCACCTGACTTCATCAGGAGGCAGCGCTGTCATCAACAGCACTTTGTGCTTCCTTGGGTTTACTTTTTGAAGTTACGTTAAACATCTATTTGGACAGCAATCTTGGGGTTATACTCTGGGGGATATATTTAGCATTAAAATGAATATTCAGGAGTCTGTTATTTCTTCTCTATCGTTGCTGATAGATGACATTAGAGACTTTACTTTTCGGTTTCTGGTTAGGTTGGCCAAAGGTTTATCAATATTGTTAATCTTTTCAAAAAACCAACTTTTTATCTCATTGATCTTCTAAATGATTCTTTTGTTTTCAATTTCATTTAATTCTGCCTTGATTTTTTCTATTTCTTTTCTTCTGCTGGATTTGGGGTTGGAGTAGTCTTCCTTTTCCAGTTGCTTGAGATGACCCATTAAGTTGTTGGGTTCCTCTCTTTCTGTTTTCTTTTTCTTTTTTTTTCTTTTTTGCAGTTTTTGGCCGGGGCTGGGTTTGAACCCGCCACCTCCAGCATATGGGACCAGCGCCCTACTCCTTTGAGCCACAAGCACTGCCCTCTTTCTGGTTTCTTGATGAAGGCTTCTGTAATTTGATCTTTGATAAGCCTATCAGAAACATTCAGTGGGGGAAAGACTCCCTATTTAACAAACAGTGCTGAGTGAACTGGCTGGCGACCTGTAGAAGACTGAAACTGGACTCCCCACCTTTCACCATTAACAAAAATTGAGTCTCACTGGATAAAAGATTTGAACTTAAGACATGAAACACTAGAAGAAAGTGCAGGGAAAACACTTGAAGAAATCGGCCTAGGAGAATACTTTATGAGGAGGACCCCCCCCCTTCCAGGGAATTGAAGCAGCACCAAAAATACATTACTGGGATCTGATCAAACTGAAAAGCTTTTACACAGCCAAGAGTACAGTAAGTAAAGCAAAGAGACAACCTTCAGAATGGGAGAAGATTTTTGCAGGTCATGCTTCCGACAAAGGAATCCACAGGAAACTCAAACTAATCAGTAAGAAAAGAACAAATAAACTCATTTCTGTGTGGGCAAGAGACTGAACAGAAACTTCCCTGAAGAAGATAGATGCATGGCCTATAAACACATGAAAAATGTTCATCATCTTTAATCATCAGAGAAGTGCAAATTTAAACCACTTTGAGATATCATCTAACTCCAGTAAGATTAGTTCACATAACAAAATCCCAAAACTATGGATGTTCGTGTGGATGTGGAGAAAAGGGGACACTTCCACACTGCTGGTGGGAATGCAAACTAATATGACATTTTTGGAAAGAAGTTTGGAGAATACTCATGGAATTGATAGTAGACCTACTGTTTGATTCTTCAATTCCTCTACCAGGTATATACCCAGATGATCAAAAATCATTTTATAACAAAGATATTTTCACCAGAATGTTTATTGCAACCCAATTCATAATTCCCAAGACATAGAAACAGCCCAAGTGCCCATCAACCCATGAATGGATTAATAAATTGTGGTATAGGTACACCATGGAATACTATGTAGCCATAAAAAGATGGTGACTTCATATCTTTTATGTTTACCTGGATAAAGCAGGAACATATTCTTCTTAGCAAAGTATCTCAAGAATGGGAAAAAAGTATCCAATGTACTCAATACTACTATGAAATCAATATATAAGCACCTCATACGAATGGTAAAACATAACAATAGTCCAGACAGTAGAAAGGAAGGGGAGAGAGAGAGGAGGGGAGAGAGGGTGGCGGGAGGAGGGAGGGTATATGGGGAGACCTCACATGATGTACATGATGCAATGGCACATTTCAAAACTATTAAGAAAGAAAATAATTGTGATAAATGTGTTAATCAGTTCAATGTAAGCAGTTCACATTGTATATCAAATCAGTACACTGGACCCCATAAAAGCATCAAGGTACACAGTTATGATTTAATAAAAACCAAAAAATAAAAATAAATACATATTCAATAATTCATATTATGAAATTAGAAAATGACTTATGTTTTATGGTAGCTGAACTACCTTACGTAAAGTTAGTGCATTTGTTGTTTTGGTGGCTTGGAGGAGACAGAGCGGGAGAGATCCTTAAGGAATGGTGTGACCACCACCACTCCTGGGAAAGAGGGTGGAGAAAAATCATTGGAGTCTTATATTTATTGGAAAAGGGACATCTATGCTTACAAGTGGGAAAGGCTTAGTTGGATGCTGGTTGATTGACGAGAAGCCCAGGAATGCCCAGCTCTAGAACAATTCAACACCTGATCGAGGAGGATACTGTCTTGGAAACAATCCAGTGGGCCTGGTGTAGTAACTCATCACTTACTATTCTCAGTGTTCTGTCCTCAAATGTTCCACCATGTTTAATGGCTGCAAAGAACCTTCCTTTCTTTGTCTTTGGATTCACTCTTTCAGAATTTCAGGAAACCATTCCTCTACCTTTTCTGGAAGCCCTCAATCTGAGTTGCATGACAGAGGACCCAATCAGGAGATTCCAAATAGGGTAGAAAAAGCTGCTGATATCAGATCTGCCTGCTCCATCTGCTCCTGGGCCTGAGGCCAGGGTTTGCCCAAGTGCAAATGCAGAATAAGAGATAATTTGGGGTAAAACACAGAACGACCTTTAAACTTGCTATCAGTTATGTATTTATCTTAATGTTTGGGGGAAAAATGCAATTAGTATGTAAAACAGTGACTTTCATGGAAATGATTGCTTAGGGCAAAGCTCAGATTAAAAGATTTGAAATAGAGAAAAACTGTTATTAAGTAAATGGAAGTGCAGATGATACTAATATATGCTAAAAATTACAGAGAATCATATAGGGCAGACTGCAAATTAGAAAATGCTGATTTAAAAGTTACTAGCAATTTTCTGTCTTTGAAGATGAGGACTTAAGCACACCTCTTGGGCATACTTTCTTTCTTTCAAAATAATCTCCAAAATGATGTGTGTGTGTGTGTGTGTGTTCAGCCACATTTCTGTAAGCCAAGTATGCTGTGTTTTGGAGACAACTGTGATGTCACCATTAACCTGAATGAAGACATTAAATGTTTTGTTTCATCATGAAAATAGATGAACTAACAGGACTGTGCCCCTCAAAGAAAGGGACTTTTTTATTCCTAAATTTGGGGTTACATTATGCCTTATGCCTAGTAAGAGAGAGGGTGTGTGTTTGTGTAGATACATACCTGTGTTAATGATGTGTGAGAGTGTTCAAGGGTGTGTTATGAGCATGTCAGAGCATGCAAATCAGTGTGCACGTTGTGTGTGCAAGCCTGTGTTCCTGAGCATGAGCGCGGGGCAGAGAGTACAGGTATAAATAAGCACGTGTGTTAGTGAGTGTGGGAGCAGGTACTTGTGTCTGCATGGGTCCATGAACAGGTGTGTGTGTGTGTGCACACTTATGTGTAGGCATGTCTAAGCATTTCCAAGAGGAGCGAGTGGTGCTGGGGCAGCCAGGGGAGGTGGGAGAAAGAACATGTGCTTTTCCCTCGACACTCAGGGCCTGGAAGCAGATGAAAGGGGCTGACCTGATCTGGGACGCTGCAGGACAACAGTGTGTTCGGACTCCAGAAATGAGTGGATTTGGCCCAGGAGCACATAAGAATGTCTGACTACAGTGCTGTGCAGCCCCCACCATGTCTCACCTTTCAGAAAGTCCTGTCAAAACCTCCCCCCACGCGCTCTGTCATTCTGGGGGAACAAGGGGCGAGAACTTTGCCCGCAGCCCATGTCTGGGACACAGCTGTGCCCACATGTCTGTCCCTGGGAGACCCCCAGCAACAGAGGTAAAGAGACAAGGGCAGAAAAATGCAAACACACAGGTCAGGACAGTCTCAGAGGCAGCCGGCAGGGAGTGGTGGAGGGGGGACCCTCCTGCCCCAGTGATGGGGACCTTAAAGGGAAGTGTGGACCCTGCAGGGATAACTGGGAACACGCGTGACAGGAAGATGGTAATCACCCAGACTCAGAACTCGGTGTCCGGAAAGGTCAGATCAGCTCAAACTGAAGACGAAAGCAATATGAATGAATTTGAATTCCAAAGCAATATGCATCAAACCAAGGGACGTCTTGCCAAAAATAAACCTGGTCGGTACTCTTCAAACACATCAGAGGTATGAAAGACAAAAAAAAAAAAAAAAAAAAAGAAAGAAAACAAAACTAAAAAGGCTGAGGAATCATTTCTGATTAAAAGACAGTAAAGAGATATGACAAGGAAAGAGGTTATTTCATGACAATCCGTGAGATTCTGGACCAAGAAAAATGTTGTTTTCTTGCTATAAATGACATTAAGGGAAGAGTCGGAAACATCTAAATAAAGCAGGTAAATAAGCAACAGGGCTACAGCAGCGTCATTTTCCTGATTCTAAGTAACATAAAGTGGTTACGTAAGAGAATGGCCTTATTTTAAGGAATACACGTTGGAGGGGTCTCGTGTATGCAGGTGATTCAAAATTAATTCCAAAAGTTGCGCACACACAGACACACAGAAATAGAAATAGATACAGGCAATGAGAAAAATAATGATAAACATTGTAAATGTTATTTTGGAAGGATCTAGGTGAATAGTACATGAGATTTTTTTTTGTACTATTTTTGCAACTTTTCTGAAAGGCTGAAATTATTTCCAAGAAAAAAGTTTAAAACAATATTTTGATGCAGGAAGTACTTTATGCACAGTGGGGGATATTTAAACCAAAGGCTCCCAGTGTGCCCAGGGGACATTTGGCAATGTCTGGAGATGCTGTGTTGTCGTAACCGTGAGAGGGGAGGGTGGGGGAAGCATAGCTCCTGGCATCTGCTCCTGTGCAGAACACCCCTTACCCACCCTGGCCATGAAAAATGATCTTGCCCAACATGTTCGCAGTGTTGATATTGAGAAATCCTGACTTTAAGATTTAAAGCAGAAAGAGCAAGATTTCTTGCAGACACCAGCAGTGCAGGGGACCTGACTACACTTCGGTAGAGATAACGTGTCCTTCGTGGCCTTCCTTTTCTCTGTCTCTTGTCCAGCATCTTTACTTATTCAGTAACCTGTGCTGTTCAGTGGACACTCACTCAGTGTGCCCAGCCCTCTTCCCTTCCCCTCTGCTGGTCACATCCCTTCTTCTGGGAAGGGCTCTAACCCCATCCATGTGGCTTGCATGGGAACTTCCATATTTATATGGTTCTCACTGCTGTGATCCCATCTTGTGACTGTGCCCAGATCAGGCTATTTCTAGTATCCCAAACTTTCTACCAAAGTCGCGTGGTCAAAGGCAGAGGTGAACATTTGGCTGCCCTAAGGCCATAACCCAGACTATTTCTCCCACCAAGCATTGAATGATTTTGTTTTAAAGTGTTGCCAAAACTTAAAAGTGTGGCCATTTTCCTCTTAAAGACCCCGATGTCCTGGTTTGCTTGGAGCTATTCCATGCGTGTCTACACTAAGCCGTGGTCCACGGGTACAGCCCCCAACCTGCAGACAGAGTGTGGCTTTCTGATTCATCACCTCCCACTCAGTCTGGTTAGTCCTAAATAAACCTGCACCCCACAAGTATCTGAGTCGGTGGTGCTGCATTCAGGGCTGGCACAGGAGGCAAAATGAGCCAGTCAGTCTATCTCTGGAGTGTTCCAACGGGAGCGGAGCAAAGACCTTCCTGAGAGGCGAGACGCAGGAGGAGCTCTCAGGAGCCACTTTCCAACAATGTAGAAAATCTATGTAACAGAAAGAAGCCTTGGGGGGCCCGGGGGGGCAGGTAGAGTGAGAGGCAGAGAATGTTCTCAAAGCCCTACTGCAATCCTATTTACCGCCCCCACCCCAGGTTCCTCACCAATTTTGATTAATTTTTCCTGGACGTGCCGGCGTCTCAATGTTTTGCCACCACCAGAGCTAGTTTTAATCTGTTACTAGTGATCAAGCATCTCGTGTTCTTCTGTGGCAACTCCATTAAAGCTCTTCAAGACTTCTAAAAGTCAGGGATAGGAAGCATTCGTGTACTTATTCCTTTCTTTCACACAACTCTATTTGACTTAAATCATTTATTTTTAATGTTACTATGTGCTTTACCCTTGCAGACTGTCATCTTCAGGCGGGCTGGAGTCACCCGGGAAGCCTAATCTGCACATCAGGCTGGAGATGGTGCGCTCACCTCTCACTTGCTACTTACTGTTTCTCGCAGGAGAACTTGCTTTGGTTTATGTGGATTAGTGCTGGGTACGTCTGAGGCACACATGGTGTTGTGGTTGTAACACATGCCGTAAGGATCATGGACACAGATTTGCTGGGCCCAAAGCCTCACTCTGCCACTCATCAGCTACACACTGTGGTAACTTTTTCTGTGCCCCAAAGACAAGGATAATAACTGTGGTTATCTCCTGAGGATACCGCGAAAAGCAAGTAAGTTCATACACACACACACACACACACAGTAGAACCTCTCCAGTTGACCGCCTCCCTCCACTGAACACCTCCTTAAGTTGACCTAATTTTCACAGACTGGACATGCACCACATGTATGCATCAGTAAAGCAGGCCTCGTTCCGTATGTTGACCACCCCCGTCTGTTGACCAGTTTGTGACAGTCCCTAGGGGAGGTCAACTTATAGAGGTTCTACTGTTTATCTGTAGATAAACTTTATCTGTCACACAAAGGATGGTTCTCCCTGAGTCTTCACATCAAAAATCACATTATAACAAAAAAATTTGTACCAGCATGTTAAATGCAGCCCAATTCATAATTGCTAAGTCATGGAAGAAACCCAAGTGCCCACTGACCCACATATGGATTAATAAATTGTGGTATAGGTACACCATGGAATATTACGCAGCCTTAAAGAAAGATGGAGACTTTACCTCTTTCATGTTTACATGGATGGAGCTGGAACATATTCTTCTTAGCAAAGTATCCCAAGAATGGAAGGAAAAGTATCCAAGGTACTCAGCCCTATTATGAAACTAATTTATAGCTTTCATATGAAGGCTATAACCCAATTATAGCACAAGAATATGGGGAAAGGGGCAAGGGAGGGGAGGGGAGGGGGGAGGAAAGGGGGAGGGAGAGTAATTGGTGGGACCACACCTACGGTGCATCTTAGAAGGGTACAGGGGAAACTTACTAAATGCAGAATACAAATGTCTTTATGCAATAACTAAGAAAATGCCATGAAGGCTATGTTAACCAGTTCGATGAAAATATTTCAGATTGTATATGAAACCAGCACATTGTACCTCATGATTGCATTAATGTACACAGCTATGATTTAATAAAAAAAAAATAATGAGTGTTCTCCAGAGAAAGTGAACTAATAAGCTATACAGATATAGATATATAAAAGGGGATTTATTATGAAAATTGGCTCGTGTGTTTATTCTGGGAATTGGATGGTTAGAATGATGTGGTCCGAGTTCACCTCTGGTCTGAGTGCTCTTTGCACACACATCCCTACCCCAAAAGGGCATCTTGAGATAGAGAAGTTGCAGCAGACTCCTTTGATTTAAAATTTATGGACTTCTTCTAAGAAGATAATCCAGTGAAATTCAGCCCATTAAGAATACTAACTAGACGCTGCCCCTTTTATCACTGCTTCTGAACAGTTCAGTCTCACACCCTCCGGTGGGGCCCGACATGGCAGGCAAGGGGGACACAGCGGTTGGGGCAGGGAACACCAGTGAGTGGGGCAGGAGGGCAGCCAGCATCAGGAGCTGGAGCCTGAGAGGACTGGAGAGGACAAGGTGGGGAGGTAGCTTGGTGTTGGGGTATGAGAAGGGGGGTACAAACACAGAAAGGGAGAGACGTAGAATGATCCTCGTGGTGCTGGATTAGAATTTGAGATGTCAGTGTGAACACATGGCCTTTAAGATGCATAGATAATGGACAGATAATAAACGGGCAGCAGAAAGATAGGTCATATATACTTGGACGACAGATGATAGATAATAAATAAATGGACAGCTGATAGATAATAGATAAATGGATAGACAGAAAGATAGATGATAGATAATAAATAGATGGATAGATAGAAAGATGGCTGGTGCGTTAGCTCACACCTGTAATCCCAGCACTGGGGGAGACCGAAGAGGGAGAATTGCTTGAACTCAGGAGTTCGAGCCTTGCCTAAGAAGAATGAGACCCTGACTCATTAAAAAAAAAAAAGAAAAGAAACCTCAGCTGGGCACCTCGGTGAGTGCCCATAGCCCACAGGCTTCTGGAGGCTGAGGCAGTGGGGTGCCCACAGCCCGAGCCTGAGGTTGCAGTGAGCGATGACACCATTGCACTTTGCTCAGGGCCATAGGGTGGGACTCTATCTCAACAAAAACAAACAAACCAAAAAAAAGGATGGACAGATAACAGATAAACAAAGAAGGACAGACAGACAAACAAAGTAGATGATAAACAGAAGATAGGCCAATAGCTATAGAACAGTAAATACACCTAGGGCGATCGAGTGAGACTCTGCCTTAAGAAAAAGAAAAAGAACAGTAAATACGTAGAGGAAGAGAAAGGCCAACACAAGTACATCTCCTTCCAGAATGGGCCTGGAACTTCCAAACAATAACGAGCACACTGAGAGCCAAGTTCTTGGTTTCTAAACACCATTTCCCACTAAAAGCAGCAGAGCTGACTGTAGACCTGGGACAGGGAAGACAGAGCTGAGCCTGGAAGATCCTTTATCTGGACAGCAGGGCAGGGCTAAAAGGGTAATGAGAACATGTCAAACCAGCATAAAAGGTGTCATAAAACGGCTCCCAGTGGATAAACCTGAAATATTTCGAGCATCAAAATAAACAGTTATAATAATGAAATGTAAGCCATAGAGTACCATAGAAATTCCATGAAGCTATCCTGCTACAGGTTCATAAATGAAACACTGAAATTCTAATCAGGAGCAGGATGTTCACGGAGTCTCTAAGCTCCTTTTCACAAAATATGTATTAATTTCAAAGGGAATACGAGTCACTTCACTGTGGAGAAGCCTGGCAGACATCACCTTAATCAAGTGATCAAAGGGAACATCGTTAATATCATGACACATTTAAATCCTGAGCAACCTGACAAAATGCAAAGAGTGGAGAGCAGAGCTTCCCGTCTGGGCAGCCCTGCCCAAGGGGCAGAATCTGAACCGGATCACGAGGGAACATCAGACAAATCCGAGCAGAGACGTGTCACGAAGCAGCCAGCCCGTGATCTTCGACAGTGCCAGTGTCTCAAAATTCAAGGGAAGAGGAAGGAAAATAAAGAACCTTGACAACTAAGTACAACACACAGCCTGCAAAGGAATGAGATCCTCTGGCTATGTAGTTTATTGGGACGGGTGGAAAGATGAAACCCGGGCCTGAGGACTGGATGGCAGTAATGCAGCCATGCTAATCCTCATCTTGTGGTTTTGCAGAGGATGATTTGGTTTGTAAGAAACACACAAGAACAACAACAAAGAAACACACTACAAAATAATTCCCAGGTGAAGAATTAATTCATCCAGCTCCTCTGAGACGGTTCATGGGGTGAAGATTCTAGGCCCTTACTATGAAAACTTTTCTACTATATGCTTGAGGTCATAAAAGTAACAAATTTCTGCCATTTTCCACGATGTGTAAATAATTTTTATTTGCATATCTGTCAGCTGCAGGAAGGAAGAAACTCCAACTCCGATGGCTCGAGTTCCTTTTATGAAGAAGGTACTGCATATGTAGAAAATAAAATAGCCATGGTGGGTATCTGAAGATGAGAAACAGTGGGGCATAATCTTCATCTGAAGGGGCAGTTGGAGGAGGGAGTGTGGCTGAGCACACTTGGAGCGGGCACCTTGGACAGAGGCTACTCAACAAGAGCTGGAGTCATGCAGGAGACAAACGTGTAGCTAGAGACTGACCCAAACCAGGAGCAAGTAAGGAACCAGTCCTACAGCCACTCCCTTCTCGTGCTCTCCAGTCTCCTACCCATGGCCCCACTGCCCAATCCCAAGTGGAATCTGGCAGGTGTAGGGACCAGGAGTTGCATCTGTAGGGTCAGGTACAAAGCAGGATGAGAAGGAATGGAAAGTGCACCCAGAATGAGGAAATGCGTGTGGGGGGGGGGCAAATATACATCAGGCCATTCGACCCTTTCTAGTAACTCTGTGAGACAAGTTTTCCTAGCCCCATGCACAGATCCAGAAACCAGAAACAAGGCTCAGGGACATGAGGGGCTTATTCATATGTACACAGCAGAGCAGGGGTTTGACTCAGGCCTGACAACCACCAAGCCTTATTCTTGCCTCCCAAGTAGGACTTATCTAGAGAGCCAGGGCCCTGACTTGTTGAAACAAGTCCTATTTGGAGCTCATCCCTGTCTTTTCCGACTGGTCCTTGGGCCATCTCTTAGGTCCTTTGTATTTTGCTTCTGATATGGGTTGACAGGTGAGTGATAAAGGACTCTGGCTTATCCTGGGTTCAGGCAGGGATGATACACACCCAATTAGGAAAACATATCTTCACACTGCCTCCTGTTCATATGTATTCATTCAAGTGGATTTCAGAGGAGGAAAGAGACCTCCCCCCCCCTTATTGGCATGACTATTCTTTGTCCCCACAGCCTGTGGTGCTCATGTTGTCAAAACCAGAAATGTAAGAATATTTACTGGTTTGGTTTCTGGTCCTCTGCATTTCATTTCTAGCCCATGTGAACTCCTCCCTTAGCTCCTGGTCTTGACTGGGCATGTCACCTTCTACTGACCAGGTCAGATAGTCCAGACATGGGCATGTGAGCCAAACAGCCTATGAAGCACAGTGTGCCTTTTTCTAGGATTACTGGGAGGCAGACAGTTGACCCCTTTAGAGTGTGAATCTAGAATCCTTGAACTGCCAAGAACTACCTATCATTTAGAACCCAGAAATGAAGCCAACATTACAAAAGGAAGAATAAATCGCTAAGGACAAAAAAAAAGTCACAATGTCATACTTAAACTCCTGGATCAAGCCCTACCCGATGCCTCATTTTAGTATCTCCTCATCATCATAAAAGTACTCACACTCATTAGCAGTCACTTTTAAAGAGAAAATCATAATAGGAAAATCATTAAGAGAATGTATAGAATTGAATATGAGAATGTTTTTCTTATCTAAGAATACAAAGATGCTTCTCACTAGGTACAGTGGAATTCGGGCCTCTGTTTCAAGTTGATGCCTTTTATGCAGCCAGTTCTGGGAACCTGTTATCTTCATGGAAGGAGACCCTCCTATATCTCACCTGAAAGTAAGATGGGTGCAGGAAGGGTGACTTGAAAATGGCACTCTTTGCCAGCATGGGAATTAGAGTATCACCATCCTGTTCTGAGCATTCTCACCTCAAATTCCAACAGGGACACTTTTCTGGAGTGACGGATGGAGGGAAGAAACAGTCACAGATTCTGGTCTCAGCCAGAGGCCTTTCACACAGTGGTGGCCATCTGGAGATTTTTAGTATATAAAACTCACGTCCCTGTTTCTCTGAGCTATCAAGATTTGAGAGATTAACTTAGAATGAGGGTCAGAGAAAATGGGACACCAAAGACAGAATTAAGTTACTATTCATTTTTATTTATCAAATATTAAGGACCCCAAATGTGCCAGGTGCCGGGGCCCAGAAACTAAACAGATGTACACAACAGGGAACAAAACAGGCAAAAATCTCTCTTCTCATTGAGTTTTAATTCTAAGAAAGGGGAAGACAGTTAAACAAACACATCAAATCTAGGGTTTATTAGAGGGCTGTAAGTGCAAAAAGAATCAATAAAATAGGCTGGGTGCAGTGGCTAATGCCTATAATCCTAGCACTCCAGGAGGCTGAGGCAGGTAGACAGTTTGAGCTCAAGAGTTTGAGAACAGCCTGAGGAAAAGCGAGACCCCCATCTCTACTAAAAATAGAAAAAACTGAGGCAAGAGGATTGCTTGAGCCCAAGAGTTGGAGGTTGCTGTGAGCTATGATGCCACAGCACTCTACCCAGAGTGACAGCTTGAGACTCTGTCTCCAAAAAAAAATCAATAAAACATGAAAGTGACATAGAAAGTACCAGAATGTAGAACAGTGGCATGAACATGGGAGACCTCCTTGAGCAGACATCCGTGGAACTGAGACATGAAGAAGTTGAAAGTGCACCATGTCACTCTCTGGGGGTTACCCCACGGCAGCATGTGCAAAGGCCCTGAGGTGGCAGCTGACCTGGGGTGGTAGGGCCCCATGAGAGGCCAGAATATGAGGCTGACAGGAGACCTGGAGGTGGTAAGGGGACAGAGGTCATGCAGCAGTTTGTTGATCATTGCACAGGCAGTGGCTTAGCTCTGTGTGATGGGAGGGCACGACATGATCTGATTATCAGTCAAGAGTCTAAATGGAGGTGGGTGCTCCCCAACCATGACATAGCTCATGCTCAGAGGGTAGAGGAAATGTTGGTCTTCCCCTTGGATTAAGGATTAGCAGTCACTGAATAAGAAAACAACAATCTCAAACCCTCAGCCATGGATGTGCTTGGAAATGTGGTTGAGACATTTGAGAGAGAAAATAAAATCCTTTTTACCTAGGACTGAATCTCCCATGACTAGGGATCTTCAGGGAAACAGAGCCTATAGAATGCATTTATTTTAAGGCATTGGTTCCTGAAATTATGGAGGCTGGTGAGTCCGAAATCTGCAGGGTTGGCTGGAAGGCTGGAGACCCTGGTAAAATCCCACATTGTGGTTCAAGTCCAAAGACCATCTGCTGGTAGATTTCCTGCTTGCCTTCTTAGGGAGAGGTCAGTCTTTTGGTCTATCCAGGCCTTCAACTCATTAGATCAAACTCACCCACATCATCGAGAGTCATTTACTTCACTCAAAGTCCCCCAACTTCAATGTGAATTTCATCCAAAAACATTCACACAGAAAGATCCAGACTAATGTTTGACCAGACATCTGGCCATCACCACCCAGACAAGGATCACAAAATAAGGCATCAGAGATGCTCAGACTACTGGGGATTAGTCAGAAGCTAACAACAGCAGACCTTCTGCCCCTGTGGATGGGGGAGTGGCCCTCTTGCCCCAGAACTAACAGGTGACCTTGCAACTAAAGCCGCTGCCTGCTGACACCTCCACAGTATCAATGGCTTCAGAGAGAGAAGGTGGGTCCAAGGGCCAGGCCATGGCCTCGGAGACAACTGGCCAGCAGAAGGAAGTGACAGCTTCCCAGCAGGGAAATGTTATTTTGTCAATAGGACACGAGCACCATAGAAGAAAACTCCGAGTTCGAAGGCAAATGAGAAAAGTCTGCTCTCTGAGTCAATTTATTGCTTACAATTAAAAAAATGGAAAATAAAGAAAATGGGGCTGTTTTCTGACCTAAAATATTTACATAAATGAAGAAAAGGGCTCACCACCATGCAAAGGAAAGATGAAACAGAGCCAGGGAAGAACAAATGCCCCTGAAAATGGAGACTTTCCTTGGGGATTTTTTTTCCCCCTTATAAATCAGGGATGCCAGAAGAAAAAGCCTCTGGGGGTTGCCTAATATGAATGAAACATTAGAAGCTGACAGCCTATAAGAACTGAACTCAGAGCCCATCTAGTCTTGGGGGGAGAAACTGGGACAGAAGGTGAGGTCTCCTAGTCTGCAGGAAGGACCAGTGGTAGACATCACTAGTGTAGTACTTGGTCCATAGTTGCTATGGGAGGGATGTCTGAGGGACACATATGAATGCAATGAGAAAGAATGGAGCCCAAGTAAGCAGAGAACAAGAAGAGCTGCCATGAAAGGGAGACGTGCTAAGAGGCGGAGAAGACCCCGAGTGGAGATGTCCTTGACTGCGTTGTTTGCACAGAAGCTGGAGAAACAAGCTGACCTCCCCGTAGGCTGCTCCCCCACTGTGGAGAAGCAGCCAGGCATTGGGTTTGGTGTCCTTGATTTTTCTCTTTTGGTTGTGGGACAGGGTTTTTCCCTGTCACTATCTATCCTTTGTCTCCTGATAAAGCCCAATTAATCTTTGAGCATCATCACACCTTCTGCACTTTCTACCTTAGTAGTTTAGGTAGTGATGACCTCCCTCCCAGGATCTCAGTGTCTGACATACGACTAACCAGAAAATCCCATTCCCTGAAGCCATTGGTGAGTGGCTCCAGGTTGGGCCCAGGACCCCGGTGAGTGCCATTAATCCACCCTGAAACTTTTTTCTATAATTCTTTGGGAAGTCACTTTCTTTTAGTTGAGTAGGATATGCAGACAAAATATTAACATATGTCTGGAGCTGCTGTGACAATGATGACCTCCTAAAGTGAAGATAGCACAGAGACAAAGGAGCCAAGAAGATGGGAGAACAGAAACAGTGACTAGTGACAGTGCTTGATCCCTGGATGCAGCCATGCCTGAAGCCCAGCTAGACTTTTCAGCCACCTGGGCTATGCACTTCTTTTTCTTTTTCTTGGCTTTGTTATAGTTTGCTTAAGCTCAGTTTTTCAGCATTCTCAAGTAAAGAAGTCATAACTAAGAAATAGAATAATCTGGGCAGATTCAAAGAATTCTTCCATCATGCAGGCAGGGAAACAATGGTCTCAGTGCCTCAAACACAACTTCATTGCTTCTGGTGGAGACAAAAATCACATTTTCAGTTTCAATCTTGTGTGTGGTATGAGCGAGAGGTTTTTGTTTGTTTGTTTTGTTTTTGGCTTAAAATCACCACTAAGTTGTATGTACTCAACGGTAAGACCCGAAACCAGAAATGAGGCTTTAGTTGTATGTCTGTGAGTACTGGGGTGGGAGGGGGTATCCTTAAAGTTCTGTTATTTCTAGAATATAAGAATTCCTTATTGCCCCAAAGAACTGCTAATGGGCTACCATGTGCCTAAGTGGGTAGTGTTAGACACACTTGTCTGCAGCATCTGAGTCTGCAGAGACAGCTAAGAAACACAGCAGAAAGCAAACATTATAATTATGGGGCCAGAGGGACCAATTGAGCAAGAAAGATGAAAAAAGTCAACTGCAGAGTTGGGAGAAAAAATTAACCTAAGAGGGATATGGGAGTTGCTTTGGATGATTTTGATGACTCTGAGAACTCAAAGGGAGGAAGGGTGTTTAAGAGAGTATCAAGAGCATTATAAAACTAAGCCAAATGGAATTATACCTAAGCTGTATTTAAGCATGAAATGGTCAAATATAAAGCCCTGGCTCTCTGTTTAGGTCTATAATAAATGGACACCTCACACTTGACCAGTTTTCTATTTTCTGATATTTTCAAGTGCACCGTTGTTTTATGTTTAAATTATTCTCAGTTATTTTTAAACAATATCTATGTGTGCTGTCCACTGTATTGTGCTGGTTGATTCTTCTTCTCAGTGGCTTTAATAACAATATAAATAATAATAGCTATGGTTTATTGAACTTTACTAAGTGCCAACTCCAAAAAGATATGTCCACTTGGAACCTGCGTATGCATCCTTACTTAAAGGAAAAGGTCTCTGCAGATGTCATTAATTTAAGTATTTAGAAGCGAGATCTTCCTGGCCTAGACTGGGTTATAAATTCAATGATAAAGGAAAGAAACACTGAGAGAATATGGCTCTGTGAAGGCAGAGGCAGAGACTGTGGTGACCCTACCACAAGCCAACAACACTAGAACCAAGAGAGGCCAGAAGAGGTGAGGAAGGAGCCTCCTCTGGGGCCTTAGGAGAGTTCATGGCCCTGCCAACATATGATTTTGGAGTTCTCTCCTCAGCATTGTGAGAGGAAAAAATGTTTGTTATAGTAAGTTACCCAGTTTCTTACAACCATTCTTAGAGACTAATGCAGTGTGGGGCATCTCAAGCTCACTCTTTCATTAAATACTCTCAACGCTCCTACAAAGTAAGTATTATCCCTACTTACAGAATAAAACTGAGGCTCACAGGAGCCATCCCTTACTATAATTTTCACTATACACACACAGGGATTTTTGCTGATTTTTGCACCCAGCATCCATCCCACCTTCATAGCAGCTCTTCTGTTTTTCTCTAGAAATAAACATTTGCTCCTTGAACACAAAATAGTGTGATGATCAATGACATTGTCTTATGCTTTTCTAGACAGAGAAGGATCTAGGCAAACTCTTCACATCCCTGACTACACTTAGAATTATCTGAAGAGCTTTGAAGGAGTAAAAAAATGGTCACCCCATCTTCATAACCACCCCTACTTTACCACTACCTAAGATCCTGCTTCACGTGGATTGGGATAAGACTTGGGAATTGGTATGTTTAAAAGTTCCCCAAGGTGATTATAAAATTCAGCCAAGCGATGGGCTTTTGTCTCCCTGGAATTTAATAGAAGAGCATAGAGACAAAAGTCGGTCCAAGGGTCTGAGCTCCTGTGACCCAATAGCAGCACCCCAAAGAAGCCAGATGGTAACTCCAACCAAAGGGACCCCAGAACGGTCAACTTCCTATTCCTGGGAAACCTTTGACTTTTTCTAGAGTCATATGCTCCCAATCCCTCATTACTTAGGGGGTATTAAGACATTTCTGCTGCTGCTGACCAAAGACTTCTGATCAATTAATCCAGGAACTGGTAGGACAGAAGTTCAAACTTAAGCTGGGTTCTGTGACACTGAGGCTCCCTATTAATACACAAGTGACACCTCACCACATTGTAAGGAGTGTGAAGGGTATTGAGGAAAAAGAAAAAAATGTTTTACATATAGAAGACATGGCCTGTTATATTATGTTTTGGGTAGCTTTAGGATCCCAGCTATGTGCAAGTATCTTAGCACTCTTAGTATACTATGAAGAAGGGGGAAAAAAAAAAACAAAACAGAATATGTGCACACTCCAGAAGACATAAAAACAGTCTTTTGGGGAGAGTAACTAGAACCCATTATCTCAGAAATTTTTCTGATTCAGACTCCAGATGGGTTGTATTTCACCTTTGTTTTCTCCCTAAATGCAGCAACTTCTAAATTCCTAGGGTATATAAACAAGAGAGCTCAGCATACAGATAGGGGAGTGAACAAAGTCTTAAAGAGAAAACAATGTTAAGAATATCAAAAGTACCCACTCAGAAGCAAAAAGGAAGGTAATCAAACACAATTTTATTCTTCTTTGAAATACACAAAATAATCACTAATTGACAATTCTTTTAATCACACCTAAGGTCTAAAAATGTATATACTTGAAAATAATTACAGTAAAAAAAATATTGTGAGTATACTATTTTAAGGTTCTTACATAAAAATGGACCACAATGGTATAATTTGAAGATAAACTATGATTAATTAGAAATGTATTTTGTAAATGTGAAGGCAAAGAATAAAATTTAAAAAGAAGTATAAATAACAAGCTGATAGTGGAGATAAAATGAAATCATTACAAAAAATCTCAAACCTAGAAGAAAAAGAGGGGGAAAAATAAAGATTGAACACAAAAAGAATAATGAGGGAAATGATAGATCTTAATACAGGAATAATTACATTAAATATAAATGGTCTAAACATAATGATTAAAAGATAGAGATTATCTGATTAGATAAACAAGTGAAACCCAACTATGTGCTAGCTATAAATAATCAATATTACACATAAAGGCACAGGTTAAATGTAAAGAGAAGAAAATGATGTTATCATGTAAATATTCATCAAAAGATTGATATCAGATAAAACAGATTTTATAACAAGGAATATTTCAAAGTATGTTTGAGAATAAAAAGGAGCATAACATAATAGTAAAGAGATTGAGTCAATGAAAATATATAACGACATCTATATAACAAAGAAACAATAGCAGCCACAAAGACAAAACCATAACTTAGTTGGAAACTTCAATACTCCTCTCTCAGTAACTAACAGAACTAACACAGCAATAGCTATACAGAAAACCTGAACACAACTACACATATTTAGAGAATCACTGTGGCTATGGGTCAGGCAAAGATTTCTTAGCTGTGACACCAAAAGCACAACTGCTAAGAGAAAATGTCAATAAATTAAATGTCATTAAAATTTAAAACTTTTGCTTTTCCAAAGACACAGACTGGGAGAAAATATCTATAAAACACATATCTGAAGAAGGACTTTTATCCATGGTATACAAAGTACCCTTAAAGATCAATAATAGGAAAACAAACAAACAAACAAAAAAAAAATAAAAGTCAGCACAATATTTGAAAAAGGCATTTCATCAAAGATGATGTAATCTTTTCATCAATGATTAACATTATTAATCATGAGGGTGAAAATTAAAACCTCGGAGAGAAGCGAGATTTATTCCTACGTACCGGGCCATGCTGCTTATGGTGGCGCTGGAGAGGGGGCGCTGAGCTGTTGGGTATGAAGTGTAACAGAACAGACTTTACCACCTGAAACTGCTGCTTCAAGTTCAGATCAGGCAAGGAACAAACCTCGTAACAACCAACAAGACCAAAGAAGAGTACACTTA
>CAUYRH010144668.1:0-13475 GCA_963574655.1 Perodicticus potto
GGGTTAGGAGAAAACTTCTAAATACGGATCAAAATTGTTCTCACAAAGTAATGAGAAAGTCTCTTGAATGTTATCGCAATCAGGTTGATGAAAATATCTCTGATTGTATCTGAAGCCTGTACACTGTACCCCATGACTGAATTATTGCACACAGATATGATTCAATAAAAAACAAACAAACAAAAAAAAAAGAAATACATTTCTTTTTTTTTTTTTAGTGAGAGCATACATATGTTTATTTTATGTGACATTGTGGCACGATGCTGTCATCTGCAAAGTTTATGCTTGAGAACTATGCAATCAAGTTCCACCAAAAAAAAAAAAAATCACAAAAAACATCTCATAATGTTTTAGGTAAGTTCACAATTTTGTGTTGGGTTGCATTCATGGCTATTCTAGGCCATTCCAAAAGTATATCTAGGATCATGTACTCTCACGTCCAGGTGTAAAACATTCAGGGGCTTCCCATTTCCTTCTGCATCTCCCAAGCTTGGGGTAGCAAGCTCTTCTCTTGGGAATGCAGTGTTTACAAAATCTGCAAATAATTTACAGACTAGGAAAGTTTCCATCCATTGAAAAAATCAGCACTTTTATGAAATGAAGCGATCTAAGAGAGGTCTGGGCACCACAGGACTCTAGGTTCTGGAAGAGTTAAGTGCATGAATATGGGTGGAGGAATGAGGGTTTTGCTAGCAGACCCAGAAGCCGGCTCTACAGCTTTGCTATCTCAAGGTGGGGAGGTAGAGGAGACCCCAATTTCAAGAGAATTAAGTGCTGCTTTCCAACTTTCCCTTTTCCTTATGCTTCTGTTAGAATTTTTTTTTTTTAGAGACAGAGTCTCACTTTGTTGTCCCTGGTAGAGTGCCGTAGCATCACAGTTCACAGCAACCTCCAAGTCTTGGGCTTAGGCGATTCTCTTGCCTCATCCTCCCAAATAGCTGGGACTACGTGCGCCCACCACAACACCTGGCTATTTTGTTTTTGTTGTTGTTACAGTTTGGCTAGGGCCAAGTTTGAACCTGCCACCCTTGGTATATGGGGCCAGCACCCTACCCACTGAGCCTCAGGCACCGCCCTGCTTCTGTTAGATTTGGGGGAAATTTTACAGGTAGGGTGTGTAATCTGCAACCTGGAGGCCTCCCAACTGTCCATCAATCTTCACTCCTAGATATTGTAACGACCTCTTGAAGTTCACAGGTCCCAAGATGAACTTGTGTCCAACACATACAGGATAAACAGCTTTCTCAGCCAACACCTACCGGCCTCCTAGCAAGCTGGTTTTGCCCTCCATCAGGAGGACCACCTCTAAGTTCCCAAGAGCCCCTATGGCATGGAGCTTAGGGCTGGGAGCACAGGGAGGACCTGACTTGCAGGGTAGCAATGAGCAATGATTATTCTCCACACAAATGCATTTCTTAATATGATGGATGTAGATTTTTTCCAACAGAGTGTTTGTCAATGGATAAGATGCCTTATTTCTAAAACAAGACAAGTTTTAGTGGAAATTAATGATAAAGTCACAATAAGTGTACAGTATACGTGAAGTTTTTTCATGGTTGCTTCTAAAGACATCATTTATAGCAGAATCCACAATACATTTTCATTAAGTTAATCTCAGTTGACTAATATAGGAATGAAAAACTAAGCAGAAAAGTTGTTGACATGTGATGGTGAGCAGGAAACCTATTCAAAAGAAAATGTGAATTTATAGTATCAATAATATTTTAGCAAATGTTAATGAAAATATTTCTCATAAGTCAGGGTATATGTTAAAAGACAACTCGCTAACTTAATTCCACAATTGTGCTTTCCATGCAAGCTTGAAACATTCACAGGAAGTAAAAACAGAAATTTTCATTACTTCATTCCTCCTTGAAGTCATTTTATAAAAGTTATGGAAACCCAAACAGTGTCTTGATTACAGGAGGCTTCATAGGCATCAAAATTTTGAATCACCCTTGGTTTGACACCCCATGGTCTTCATACATTCCTAGGAAATGCGACCTTTATAAGGTTC
Organism: Perodicticus potto; assembly: GCA_963574655.1. Lineage (NCBI taxonomy): Eukaryota > Metazoa > Chordata > Mammalia > Primates > Lorisidae > Perodicticus > Perodicticus potto. Next base: position 2,018 of record CAUYRH010144668.1, read on the forward strand.
AGGATGACTAACAGGCATGCCTGCTTCCTTTGGTAATGTGGACAAAAGCATTAGGGAAAAGGAAGTAGAAAAGGAAACTAGACGTAATAATTTGACCATTGGTATATTCTCAGGTGCAACAATTTTAGGAAAAAAATATCATTTAGGGAAATGGAGGTCTGGAAACTGATTTTCTTCATAGTTCTAAAACTTGTATTCCATATGGGGCACCAAGTGTCCCCAAAGATACTTAACCTTGGGTGAACATAATTGGCATAGTGAAACATTAATCTAAATATGTTGACTTAAGTGATTAATACTAAATCATACTTGTTTTTAAGATGGCTGCTCAGAGAGAAGAAATTCCAAAAATCCTAGATTTACTTATTTATTTGTCTAAATGAAAAAGTAATCCAGTGACAACAGTTTAAGGCTAGAAGAGATTAGCTCAATGCCATGAGTATAGATGGAAAGCTGTGAGGCTCAGAGAGGAAAATGACTCTCCCCATGCCACCTACATACTTAGCTTTTTTTTTTTTTTTTTTCAGTTTGGCCGGGGCCTGGTTTGAACCTACCACCTCTGGTATATGGGGCCGGCACTCTACTCCTTGAGCCACAGGCACCGCCCCTACATACTTAGTATTAACAGAGTATCTAGGTGTGGAACCCAAAAGCCTTCTTTTATGAACCATGGAGAATTCTTTTCCATTTATTCTTTAAAGTCCAGCCTTAATATAATTTCAAACTAGAATTCAAAAACTGCCAACTGCCATGCACAGAGGGCCCTCGTGAAGAGGCTTTTCTGCCAATAAACCTTTTGCTGAAAAATTAATCTAAATTTCACAGAACCTGAATTCTAACATTGTTCTCTTATCTATTTACTCTTCACGGCTTTTGTCAATTCTCTTCTCTTGGTTTCTGCCTTAATATTTTACCCTCTTCGTTTTTGGAGTCTTTACGTTTTCTTTCTTTGAAAACAGGCTTACCTTCTCACGCACAGTGCTTACCTTGACAATTCCGTTTGGGGTTCTACTGGGCCCAAGTGGGTTTTCTGATTTGGGGATGCTCTGGAGCTTTACTAATATCACATTTCACTAATGCTTTCATTTTCTTATGGCCCCTTTCTATGGCTTTTCTTTGCCTATCACTTCAACTTCAGTCTCACTGTCTGATTCCTTCAATATTTACAATTGCTGTTTCATTACAGCAAGATTCTAATAGACCCAGCTTATTTCAGTGTATTCATGGATTTTGATGCCAAGATAACCCGAACCTCCTGCCAGCTCATAGATTGGCTACCTATAGATCAGAAGCCCACCGTTGGTTCAATCCAGATTTGCTGTCAGTGAGACATGTCACCAGAGATTTAGGGCTGTCCCTTCAGTAAGGGTTGCAAATAGAACAAAACTACTATAGGACACTGCCATATCCTGAATAATAATGCTTTGCATTTTGATTTTTAAAAAACAATGTTTTTTTAAATTTAAATTTAAAAAGTTTTAAAATTAAAAAAAAATTCTGAACATTCCTTCATGATAATAAATATTTTACTATATCACTTTAATGCAATCATTCCCAAATGATATTGCACATTGTACCTGGGGAGCTTAAAAAAAATAATGATTTCTCATATCCAGAAATTATGATTTAACTGGTGTGGAATGTGACCTGAGCTTTGGAATTTTTAAAAGATCCTCAGGTGATTCTAAATTGCAGACAGGTTTGGAAATCAGTACTTTAATGGTTGCAGAGTGTCACTGAATGGTTGCAGTATAATTTATTTAATGAATATTTCCTCAAAAGATATATTTTAAGGTGGTTGTTAAGTTTTCACCATTTTAAACAACACTGTCAAGAACACCCTTTAACAGATTTTTTTAGCTCAATCATAGTTACTTAGGACAAATTCTTACTACTGGAATTATTAAATAAAAAAGTATGAACAATTTTCAAACTGCTCTCAAAATGTATTCACTAATTTACACTTTTGCAAATGATGTATGAAGCTGTCGTCCTGGGGTGAGGGTAGAGTGCTGTGAGCTGTGATGCCATAGCACTCTACCTCAGACTCTTGGGCTTAAGCGATTCTCTTGCCTCAGCCTCCCCAGTAACTGGGACTACAGGCACCTGCCACAATGCCTGGCTATTTTTTCATTTTTTTTGTTGCAGTTGTCATTATTGTTTAGCTGGTCCAGGCTGGGTTCGAACCCACCAGTCTGGGTGTATATGGCCAATGCCCTGCCCACTGAGCTACGGACACTGCCCTGGTTTGTATTTTTGAATCATAGTTGCATCCAAGTGTTACCAGGAAGCATCAACTAAAAACACAAAGACACACAAAAGTTTTCTTCACCAAAAGTTTTTTTTTTTTTTAAACACTCCTGCAATTGAAACATTGGGATTTTCCTGGTTATACAGTATGTAGACAATGGTGGCAGAATAATTTAGCCAGATGGTGTTCAACTGAAGACCCTCTCATTCCTTTTATTTTATAATCAAATTCCGAAATAAAGAATTTAAAAAGGAGTTGATTTCCATAGTGGTACCCTGACATTTGTATTGGTCTGTAATGTAATCTGTAGATATCGCTCTCAAGTTCTGTGGAAAGTTAGCATTACGTTACTGGTTAATGTTACTCTGGAAGAAATGTGTTCATTACAGCATGTCTTTGAACTAACTCGAATACCCTTATAGTTGTCCTTCAGTTTATGATGCTGAACGTATGTCACTCTCATCCTATAAGAAAATAAGCGAAGATGAGATTGCCTGGTAGTCTCATTTAGACAGTTAATTTTATCTTTGTTTTCTTAAGTCACATTTCATTGTGTTTCTCAATGGTGCAAAACTAATTGGCTCTTATCACAGTTACATTACCTTCAAAGGCAGATAAAATTAATGCAAAGTAAAAGATCACTACAATCAGAGATATCTGGTTAGAAGAGAGATAGGCTTGCATAAAGTGGCTGCAGAATCCACAAAAGACTCTGGCAGAATAATAAATCATGACTTTCTCCAGGTTATCATCTTGTGCTCTAGTTCACTATTTTGTATCATTTGTTTTAACCTTGGATTGTCCCTACTACATCTGCTGTGCTGTGATTAATTCTGCTGATGGAAATAAACTGTCGAAGGGCAATGCTGTACTGCATGACTAATTAGCCTACTGAATTATGTCCATAAATTAACATTTTGTTTCTATTCATTTAAATAAATCAAAGTTGTCCAAACTTATTTCATGTAGATCATTTAATATCAATTTATATTTGTAACCTTTTAACTGGGTCAGTTTACTTACTTTTTGGCATAGCTAGATTATTGTCTCTGCCCAAGGGGAAGGAAAATTTCTTTTCAATTAAGCTGTGCTTTTCACCAGACCTGCTTTAGCCACAGCTCCTCATCTTCTGTTTCTATTGGTTATATGGAAATGGTTACTAGTCTGAAAAACAAAATCCTTACAAGAATTTTCTAGGGCCTCTATCAATAGGAAGGACGTTTTCAGATATTGAAGGCAGGGACAAAGCCACTTTTTTTTTTTTAACCTTCACCTAGAATAGTAGCTAGGAAAAAGCAGGCCCTAAGAAACTTAAAAGTCTGCTGAAGAGGGCTTGCTTCCCAAGAATAATTGAAGAATTCCTCAGACTTTCTGGAACATTTTCACTGGTCTTATTTTAATATAATAAAATCAATTTAGTCCCTTTTTAATAAGGGGTTCACTGCCTGCCACCTTAGGAGACTGAATAATGAGAGGCACATAATAAGCTCTCAAGTTAATCTCAGAAAGTTCTCCTAGTGGCCGTCCTTAACTTCCATGTAGGGCTGTGCTGGAGCTCACTAGACCCAATCGTGCAAAGCTTCTCCCAATCCCATGTTCAGCGATGGTACGCTTGTAGCTTGAATTTGGCAGTGGAAATATTTATTCCATGGAAATCTGCAAACACTACAAATCAAGACGTTTATTTTCCAGAGAGTTGGCTGTTAAACATTTACCAGCACTGTACCATTTAGAGTCAAGGTAAATGGTTCTAGGCATGGCTCTCCTACAGAGCCTTTCTGCCTTAACTATTTCACAGTAGTAGACTCTTTCTGTTAATATTCTCTCTCTACTCTCCCTCCCTCTTTGTGGGAGCATAGTTCATCATCCCTCACTTTTCTTCAGTCCTCAGGCCTGTTGAAAATAAACATGCTAGAAATTCCTGTTTGAAATAAATATCCTAGAACAGCTCTCCAAATGAAACAATCAGGAAACAGATATTCCCAGGCCTTTTAACTCAGCTGAGTCAAATACCATCCCAGTTACCATTTTAGACAGGTTTCCACAATGATAACATCTCTTTCTGCTTTGCAAAGGTGGAGTCATGTTATGTCTTCCTTGATATTTAGATGGTTTTGACAGAGAAAAGCCCCACATAATTGAATCATTACACCATAGATAACTGAATCAAACTCATCTTAGTGACCAGTGCGTTTTCAATGGAAATAAAAGATTTGCCTATGGGGCACTTTTTAAACAAAATGTATTTGTTTTGTCAGTCTATTTCATGCCTCCTGTTACAGTCCTAAGCACTATCAGGGATATAAAATTAGAGATAATGATCATTTCTTTCAGAACCTTCCTATCTTATGAATGGAGGACTAATCAAAGGTATGAACCAACCAGGAAAGACTTAAGTACTAAGCTCTTTTTTTTCCAGAGTTGCAAAAGGTAAGTTTCTTTTTGTTGTTGTTTTTCTTAAGTACAAAATTTGTAAAAACTAGGTCAATGTATAAAAGAACTGGAGGGTCAGGAAAGATTTTATGTTGGGATTTCTTCTGGAGCTTGTCTTTGCTCAATGACTAGGAAGGAACATGCAGAGAGAGAGGGGGAGGGCAGTTTATGTGGAACTAACTTCGTGAGTAAAGGACTTTGCAGGTGAACAAGTCATATGTGACTCTTAAGAATTATTGGGAAACTCGATTAAATTAATCTTGGGAGGTTCTTAAAAGCCAAACAAGAATCCGTTAAATGCAATAGCCACTAGGAAGCTTTTATTGAGCTTCAGAGCATCAGAATGATGAGATTCAAAAGATGCCTTTGAAGATGAATGTGTTAGCAGTATGTAGGAGAAACTGTGCAGGTGAATATTTGTGGCAGGGGAACAGGTGGAGAGGTAACTTAGGCCTTGTTAGAAGGCACATGGGAACCTCAGCGGGAGTTAGTCAAGGCCAAGACTGGTGGAGAACTACTTACTGTAGCAGAGGTTAGGCTATGGCAAGTGGGAGGTGGCCCCAGTAAGATCACAAGGGGGTTCCAAAAGCAGAGTATCCAAAGAGGTTGGGCACAATCCTGGCAACTGCCAGCAATGAAGAGTGAATTGAGCTGGGTGCTGTTGCTCATGCCTCTGCTTCTAGCACTTTGGGAGGCTGAGGTGGGAGGATTGCTTGAGGTCAGGAGTTTGAGACCAGCCTGAGCAAGAGCAAAAAACAGAAAACTTAGCCAGGAGTGGTGGAAGATGCTTATAGTCCCACCTACTTGGGAGGCTGAAGTGGGAGGATTGCTTCTGCCAGGAGTTTGAGGTTGCAGTGAGCTATAATGACACCATTATACTCTAGCCCAGGTAACAGAATAACACCCCTGTCTAAAAAAAAAAAAAGGACCAGGCTCTCGTGTGTAATCCTGGCACTGGAGGAGACCGAGGTGGGTGGATAGATTGAGCTTAGAAGTTTGAGATCAGCCAGAGCAAGAGCAAGACCCCATCTCTAAAAATAACCCAGTGTTGTGGGCATCTGTAGTCCCAGCTACTTAGGAGGCTAAGGCAAGAGAATTATTTAAGCCCAAGAGTTTGAGGTTGCTGTGAGCTATAACGTTACAGCACTCTACCAGAAGTGACAAAGTGAAACTCTGTCTCAAAAAAAAAAAAAAAAATCACAAAATCAGAAGAATAAGAAGAGTTGGTTGGATGGTCAGAACATCATGATAGGAAATCTAGGTAATGGATACAAGAGAGTTGAGCATATGTGACAATGCAGTAGTAGGTGTGGAGAGAAACCATTTCAGGTTCAGCAAGTTTCTAGGGACTTGACATTGCCTAGGGCTCAGGGCAGAGCATACTCCAAAGAGGGACTAGGGCAGAGAGCTAACAGAATATGGAGAAGAGAGAGACCCAAAGGAAAAACCTAGTCTAGCATAAGAGGGAGCGCCAATGTGTGCCCCTTCAAGGAATGCCCAGATATGGAGGGCTTGGTCTTCAAAGCAGACCTTGGCCTGAGCCATTCTAGAAACAGAGGGCATGAAGGAGCACAATCACTGTGGGTAGCTCTTGCACTGCTGTGATAAATTCTAAGCCTACACCAGATTACAGGTTCAAAGCTTTTGATACTGCTTTTGTTAGAACTGGTTGAGCCACTAACAGATGAGGTAGTGTGAGAACTGCTGAGCAAGGGGAGCTGGGAGACCAAAAATAGGGGTTGACCCCTGGAACTGATATAATAATGCAGTGTAACAGAAGCTTATAATTCAATATTTTGATAGTTTTGGAGAAGTATGCATGCCTGAGGGGAAGAGAAAAGAGAGAAGTTGGGAAAACATGAGCAGTATTTTTATTTAAGTTCAGTATAATTTTGACTATCATGTTCAGGGATTGGCTTGTTCTCACTTGATTTGTGATTGAATTATTTAGAAAACTTTTGGGGGTATAAGATCTTCTTCTGTTTTTTTTTTTCAGGTTAGCTTAACTTTCTGCCTTACCATTGATAATATAATGCATATAACTCAATATCATTTCAATAATTGAAGATTGCACACAACTCACATTCAATACTCTTTATAGAAGAAGCAAAAAGGTTAGTTTTATGTTATTAGTTCTAAGACAAATATATTTGTAAATAAGGCCCCAATTTCAATTTATTTTCTAATTGTTTACCATAGGAATTTAGTACATTGTACTAATGATGTTGGACATACCATTTAACTCAAAGGGATTTTCATTTCATGGTTTGCTTACAAGTCTAGGGTATACACCCATACACATTTAACAAAAAGGTTAATTGAGGACTTTGAATATATATATTAATTATTAGACTTTGACTAAATAACATTTTAGAGTATTTCAAAAAATTTCTATGTTATGTTGTCCAAATTTTATTACTGAATGGAGGAAAAGAAAAATAAAGTTTTATAAACAAGTCAGTGAATGAAGGGAGATTCAAGTAAAGGAAAGGGAAAACAATCTTGGCTTTATTTCATGTTCACATCATACGATAAAAACTGTTCTAGCCACTTCATACATGTTCATATTTAATTACAGCAGTTATGTGAGGTATTTCGTCTCCATTATGGAGATGAAGAATCAGAGGTTCAGACATATATTAATTGGTTGGTAATGTAGCTTACAAGTAGCACACCCAGGATTAAAATTAAGGTCTATCAAATTCTAAATTCATTTCTCTTTTCACTTCCCTTTTAGAAATACATAAACTTTTTTATGAAAGAAATTATCAAATCCAGTTTTCCAGATATTGCAGTTATGTAATGCATGTCAATATATATTGCTGCATCAATAAAATAAGGTTAACTCTATTGATCAACCCCCAACAAAAATACATTTTTCTGCATAATAACTCAACATTGCCCCCCGCCTTCCAAATTCAGCTGAGAAGGCCCTCTGGTCTAGGGATAGCTCTGTGAGAGGGATGGCATTTAAGTTTTACCTTACATCCCAGGTCTCATCACTTGAGGGTGGCTGCTGGATCCTTGCATGAAGAAGGAATCCAAGTGTAGAGGACTGGACACCAGGCTTGCAAAGGACAGTTACTGATTCTTATCACATTAAAAGGAAACGCTGAGAACAGGACAGTCTCCTGGCAAGCCTAGGGACATTTCCTGACTTGGGGGCAATCCCCCAAGTAACTCAGTGTTCCGGAGTGAGATAAGGTCCGTCACTCACTAGTAAGCATGTGTTAAACATTGATGCTTAGTAGTTCTTCATGAGGGTTGTGGGGAAAGAACAGGTGAGGAGAGCACGTGGCAATCCTTACGCAGGCAGCCCTCACAGGTAATTACCTGAACTCTCCACACCTGTTTTTGTCAATTACCTTAACTCTCCACACCTGTTGTATATAACCTTAATAACTAGCCATTGCGGAGGGGTCTCGGGGCTGCTCTGCAACTAAGGTTAGCTTGCCTCCTGCAAGCTTGTACTTCAAATCCGTATCAAGCCTGGTTCCTTCCTGCGGTGACCAAGACCAGGCCATAGGGGCCACGGCATCCAAGGTCATGTCTAGAGTCAGCAGGAAGGAGTCCTGGGTTCCTGCAGAGATGAAGGCCATGGTCACAGGGGGTGGAAACTGGTGGCTCATGTGCCACATATTTGCCTAGAGCTGCCACAAGTATAGTATTAGTAAAGTAGTGCGTGATTTGGGAGGATAGTGCTCAAAACTGTCTTCTGCACTAAAAACTCTCTATATTAATCTTTGTTTTGAGGCTTAGTGTTTCCTAAGCTTGCCTGATTATAAGAATCACTAAATTTAATTATTTAAAAATATTTTTCCCTCTACCCAGGACTGGCAGTAAAAATAAATAAATAAATAAAAATAAAAATAGTAGTTCTCAGCCAGGCATGGTAGCTTACACCTGTAATCCTACACTCTGGGAGGCTGAGGCAGAAGAATTGCTTGAGCCCAGGAGTTTGAGGTTGCAAGGAGCTATGATGACACCACAGCACTCTAGCCAGGGCTACAGAGCAATATTCCATCTAAAAAAATTTTGAAGCCTCTTATCTGGAGATATTCATTCAGGGGGTCAAGCCTGGGAGGCCAAGAATGTAATGATATGGCAAGTTTGGGAATATATGGGTTGCTAGCACTTTCAGAAATCCCCTGTGAAGGACAAACATTAACTTATTAATTAGTAATGCCTTAAGATAATCTTCCTAGTGGGACTTGAGCACTTATAGGCAAGGGGAAAACAAAAGATGAATTTGATGGTGACTGATTGGTGATTAGAGAAGTTACTCACCCTATGTGACTTGCCCAACTTACTAACTTAATCTACTTCTGCTTTGTCTCTCGCTCAGCCTACTTCAGCCACACTGGTCTTTTCTCTGTTGCTCTAATGTATGCTTGTTCTCATCTCAAAGCCTTTGCTCTTCATTTTCCCTGAATCTTAAGCTTTTCCTAGAGACCTTCACAAAGCTAGTTTCCCTAATCCTTCCTTAATTGGTAGTACTATTAAGTGGAAAATGCAATAGTAAGAAGAAAAGCACAATTTTTTTTTTTTTGCAGTTTTTGCCTGGGGCCAGGTTTGAACCCAACACCTGCACTATATGGGGCCGGTACCCTACTCCTTTGAGCCACAGGTACTGCCCAAAATGCCCAATTTTTTTAGTCTGCGAAACATATTACTCACTGCCCATTCAACAAGACATCCAGAGACATTTTAATGTTGTAAAAGGGAGACTTCTTTCCCTTGCCACAGCAATGAGTTTTGCCAGTCATTACATAGGATTGGCAATGGAATCAGGGAAAAAAATTATTGGCTTTCCTAGATAGGAAAGAAACTGAATGATGAGTATAAAAAGAGAAAAGAAGGAAGTTACCTTTGCATAATAATTAGTCAGGATAGGATGTATTATTTAAAACTATTCACTCACCACCTTATCTTTTCTAATTCTTGCAGCGTGCTATAAGTATAATCATCTAACTGTATCTTTGAAATAGCATTAGGATTTGGGAAGCATCTTAATAAACACTAACTGAAGCCACTCTGAAGAAAACATCATTAATCATATGTCATCTGATAAGAAGTACTGTCACCATTACATTTAGAAATTTATCCTCAGACTAAATTCTAGTAAACAATCCTTGGGTGCATTTGGGATTAGGAAAATGAAATCTTCTTTGTTTAGTATAACTCTAAAAAACACAGAGTTTAGGCCTAATTTCACAAAATTAAAACCACCCAGATATATTTGGTCCCCCAGTTGCAGGCTCTTTCCAGTATGGTTCAGTTTGCACATTGCTGCTGAATTTTTTTCGGAAAGTACCATTTTCATTGCCTTGGTCATCTACTGAAAATCCACTGAAGAAGCTACAAAGGCTTTTCATTGCTTTATTAAATAAATGAAAAATCTTTGTTGGTATTTAAAATACCTGCTTAGCTATGGCTAGGTTTACCCATTATTAGGTAATGTTTATATCAATTTTTTAAAAAATCAACTCACGTACTAAGTAATTATTTAGTACTCTTTTAGTCTATTTAGTCTTTATCCTTGTCTTCTGCCAAGATGGTTGATTGGATCCATGAGTCACACGTCTAATTTCTTTAGCAAAACGTTATCTAGCCACATCCTTGACCGTCTATCCGGAGTATGCTTTCCTAACAACAAATTTCCTAATTTTAACATCATTTCCACCTACTTAACAGTAGAACACAATTCAGTCATATTTTCTGTCACATTATAGCAAGAATAGCCTTTCTTTCAGTTTCCATTAATATATTCCTCATGTCCTTTTGAGACCTTACTGGAAGCACATTTAATGTTCATCTTCCTCTCAATAATCTCTTTATGATGATATATGTATTCTCTAAGATGACAGGAACATTTTTACCATCCTCTTCCAACAGTCTTTTCAAAGGAGTCTAAGCTTTCTCTGTCACACACATCAACATTCTTTCAGCCTCTGCCTATTATCCAATTCCAAAGCCACTACCACATTGTTAAGTATTTGTTTATAGCAGCACCCTGCTTCTTGGTATCAGGCTCTATATTAGTTTCTTGGGAGTGTAATAACAAATGATCACAAACTGGGTGGCTTAAAACAACTAACATTTATTTTCTCATGGTTCTGGAAGCCAAAAGTCAGCAATCAGTGTCAGCAGAACTGGTTCCTTCTGAGGCAGCTCTGTTCCTTGCCTCTCTTCTAGCTTCTGGTGGCTTTGATAGGAATTGCATTAAAATTATACATTGCCTTGGGTAGTATAGACATTTTAACAATGTTGATTCTTCCCAGCCATGAGCATGGTCTATTTTCCATTTGTTAACATTTTCAGCTATTTCTTTTCTTAAAGTTTCATAGTTCTCTCTATAGAGATCTTTCACATGCTTTGTTAGGAAAACTCCCAAATATTTCATCTTCTTTGGCACTAGTGTGAAAGGAATAGAGTCCTTGACTGTTTTTTCAGCTACGCTATTGTTGGTATATATAAAGGCTACAGATTTATGGGTGTTGATTTTGTAGCCTGAGACATTGCTGTATTGCTTGATCACTTCCTAAAGTTTTGTAGTAGAATCCCTGGTGTTTTCCAGATATACAATCATATCATCTGCGAAGAGTAAAAGTTTGATCTCTTCTGACCCTATTTGGATACCCTTGATCACCTTTTCTTCCCTAATTGCAATGGCTAAAACTTCCATTACAATGTTGAAGAGCAATGGAGACAATGGGCAACCTTGCCTGGTTCCTGATCTAAGTGGAAATGGTTTCAATTGAACTCTGTTCAATA
>CAUYRH010144669.1:0-14016 GCA_963574655.1 Perodicticus potto
AGGATATTTGCATATTTTGAATCAGACAAAAGTTTGATAACTAGGATCTATAAAGAACTGAAATTAATCCACATGAAAAAAAGCCAACAATCCCGTATATCAATGAGCAAGAGACATGAATAGAACCTTCTCTAAAGAAGATAGATGAATGGCTAACAAACAGATGAAAAAATGCTCATCATCCCTAATTATTAGAGAAATGCAAATGAAAACCACTCTGAGATATCATCTGATCCCAGCGAGAATGGCCCACATCACAAAATATCAAAACTGCAGTTGCTGGCATGGATGTGGAGAGAAGGGAACACTTTTGCACTGCGGGTGGGACTGCAAACTAATACGACCTTTTTGGAAGGAGACATGGAGAACCCTCAAAGAACTCAAGCTAGACCTCCCATTTGAGCCTGCATTCCCATTACTGGGCACCTGCCCAGAAGGAAAAAAATCCTTTTATCACAAGGACACTTGCACTAGACTATGTAGTGCAGCTCAATTTACAATCGCCAAAATGTGGCAATTTAGTGCAGCTCAATTTACAATCACCAAAATGTGGTGATTAAATGTCCACCAACCCAGGAATGGATTAGGAAGCTGTGGCATACTATTATGGAATACTATTCAGCCATTAAAAAATGGAGACTTTACAGCCTTTGTATTAACCTGGATGGAAGTGGAACACAAGAATGGAGAAGCATGAATCCTATGTACTCAGTTTTGATATGAGGACAATTAATGAAAATTAATGACATGGTGTGGGTGGGGGAAGGGGAGAGCAGAGAGAGAAAGAAGGAGAAAAAAAAGAATTGAAGATCTATGAAGGACTTTTAAAGTATTAAAAAGATCTGTTTTACAGATGTGCTATCACCTCAATGAGAAAACTGACAACTAAGTAAAAGAAGAAAAAGTATGTGGAAAGAAATGAGATTGTTTACATGAAGATGAAAGCTAAAAAAAGATGAAAAAATGGAGCTCAAAACCATAAATAACATGTTGAAAAATTCACAGATCTTAGCTCGGTGTCCATAGCACAGTGGTTATGGTGCCAGGCACATAAACTAAAGGCTGGTGTGTTCAAACACAGCCCAGCATGGCCCAGGGCAGCTAAAAACAATGACAGCTGCCCCCCAAATAGCTGGACATTCTGACAGGCACGTGTATTCCCAGCTACTCCAGAGGCTGATGCAAGAGAATCACTTAAGCACAAGAGTTAGAAGTTTTGTGAGCTGTGAACACCATGGGACTCTACCAAGGGTGAGAGTAGAAGAAAAAAGAAAATGAAAAAAGAAAACAAAGAAGGAAATTATTAGCCTGGAAAGCAAAAAGGAAATAAGAAAACCGAAGAGAGCTTTTAGAACTTACTACCATCAAGCCTGTTAAAATATTTAGTATTGGAGCTCTGTAATGGAGAAGACAATAAAATGACCAGGGAGGTTACTAAGAAAGAATGCCTGAGGACTTTTTAAAGTAATGACAGAGAAAATAGCATAAATATTGAAGAAGCTCAACCACTTCCTGTAGGATAACAATAAGATGCAAAACATGGCTCCATGCCTGTAGTTTGGTGGCTAGGGAGCCTGTCACATGCACTGGGGCTGGCGGGTTCAAACCCAACAAGGGTCTGCCAAACAACAATGACAACAACAACAACATTATAACCGGGTGCTATGGCAAGTGCCTGTAGTCAACAGGTACCTAGGAGGCTGAGGCAACAGAATCACTTTTGTCCAAGAGTTTGTGGTTGCTGTGAGCAGTGATGCCATGGCACTCTACCAAGGTCCACACAGTGAGACTTTGTCCCAAAAAAAGAAAAGGAAAAAAGATGCATAACAATACACATTATTATTAATGATTTATTTATTTATTTATTTATTTTGAGACAGAGCCTCAAGCTGTCACCCTGGACAAAGTGCTGTGGCATCACAGCTCACAGCAACCTCCAATTCCTGGGCTCAAGCCAGTCTCCTGCCTCCACCTCCCAAGTAGCTGGGACCACAGGTGCCCGCCACAACGCCCGGCCACTTTTTGGTTGCAGCCATCATTGTTGTTTGGTGCGCCTGGGCTGGATTTGAACCCGCCAGCTCAGGTGTACGTGGCTGGCGCCTTAGCCCGTTGAGCCACAGGCACCGAGCGTATTAATGATTTTAAAGTTACAAACAGGATCTTGAAATCAGCAAGAGGCATTTGACTTGGCACGTTCAAGGGTACTCCTATTAAATGATCACCAGGTTATGAAGCAAACATCCTTACAGGCCAGAAAAGCATAGGATAATATATTGAAAGTGGTGAAAAAAATACCACCAAGCACAAATACTATTTCTGAAAAACAATAAAACAATAAAAAATCTTCCAACAAAAGAATGCCCTGGTTCAGATGGCTTCACACCAGAATTCTGTTAAAATTGGCCTTTAACAGTAAGTTAAAAAATTAAAAACATTCGAAGATCATAAACCTTAACAATTTATATCCAAGAGGCACACCCTACATGAGTTTGTCCAGAGTCAGTACCTCATATTTAAAAGAAAAATGTTAGCCACACAGTACTGTGAATATAGAGTTCTATGGTAAATGTAATTATATGCACATATGTAGCATAATGATTGGTTGACAAAAATAGTTTTAATTCTGCTATAGATTTGAAAAGATGAAGCCTGAAAATAAACATTAGTTTGTGCTGATGGATACTTAATAAGAAAAGATATAATTTGTGGTATTAAGAGAATGCAAATGAGGATGGAAAGAGGGGAAAGGAGTCCATTAGTTTTCAGCACCTAGAAACAGTTTGTTATAACTTTTAGAAGTTTTTTGTCATATCTATGGCAATGACAAGGAAAATGTCTATATGGATACATATCTCAATGTTTTACTGTTTTAAAATTGAAAAGAAAACGATCTTAAAAGTATAGTAGATATAGAAAAGGAAATGAGAAAGAAATCAAAATATATCACCAAAAAAATCAACAAAGCATAAAGGAAGATAGTAAAAGAAAACAATAAGAATGGGGTGGTGCCTATGGCTCAGTGAGTAGGGCGCTGGCCCCATATACTGAAGGTGGTGGGTTCAAACCCAGCCTGGGCCAAACTGCAACAAAAAATTAGCCAGGCATTGCAGCGGGCATCTGTAGTCCCAGCTACTTGGGAGGCTGAGGCAAGAGAATCCCTAAATCCAGGAGTTGGAGGTTGCTGTGAGCTGTATGATGCCATGGCACTCTACTGAGGGCGATAAAGTGAGACTCTGTCTCTACAAAAGAAAAAAAAAAGGAAACAATAAGAAAACAGCAGTAAGCCATACAAAGATAAATAAAATACAACAGAAGTAGCAGTCACTTCATTTCTGTATTTACTTCCTAGATAAACTAAATCAACAAAAGACATATTTTGTCTGAATAAATTCAAGAAATAATATCCAACTTTGCTTTCTAAAACAGCTCTTTAGATATAAGGACACACATGGACTGAATGTAAAAAGAATTTTAAAATGTTATTGAATGTAGTGTTAAAAATATTTTCACATTGGCAAAATATATGTAACACCAAATTATCAGTAGGAGCTGGGCATTGTGGCTCACACCTGTAATCCTGGCAACCCGGGAGGCCCATCGTGGTTGAAATTTTGCAATACTAGAACTGTGATAGAAACCCAAATATCTAGAAAAGTATTTGTTTATAATAAAGTCAACATGACGGGCTTGGCACCTGTAGCTCAGCAGCAAAGGGCACCAGCCACACACAACGGAGCTGGTAGTTTCGAACCCAGACTGATAAAAACTAGCACGGTGTTGTGGTGGGTGTCTGTAGTCCCAGCTACTTGGGAGGCTGAGGCAAGAGAATTGCTTAAGCCCAAAAGTTTGAGGTTGCTGTGAGCTGTGACGCCATGGCACTCTACCCAGGGTGACATAGTGAGACTCTGTCTCAAAAAAATAAAATAAAATAAAGTCAACATGACTGAACAATGATGAAGAAAGCTTTAAAATACCTTAAATTACCCTGTGTTTTAAAAGTTATGTTATACTCAAAGCAAGCGGAATAGAGAAATGCCAGCATACTGAATCCAAATTAAGCCAGGGTCCTTTATTGATCAGCTGGGCAGAAAGCGGGCTCACATCGCAAAGTCTCTTGACCCCTAGAAGCAGGGGTGGAAACCTTTTATAAGGGGCTGTCAGTGAGGAGGGGAGAGTCGTTAATGCAAGCCGAATTTGACAAGAGCCAACACCTGGTAAGAGGAGTCCTTACAAGGGGAAGCTGGGGTTTTGCAGTTATTAATAAACTCTTTCAGCTGAGCTTCCTGTCTTAAAGAGGGAGTGGTGAAAGTCCTTAGCAAGATGGAGTTGGGGCATAACTGTTACAATAGCAAATGCAAGAGCCAACACAAGTTAACAAGTCTGGTCTACAATAGATTGACCTGAAATCTCTTGCCTTGAAATTGTGTACAATTACCTCATTTTTTTTTCTGCATCTCTCTGCCTGCCTTTTCAGGGTACATGTTCAATGTTCAGTCAATTTTCTATTTGATGACAGGAAACTTACACAGAAAGGTCTTGGTGGGTGAGGGGTAGCCGGAGTTTGGCCTTCCTTCTCCTTTTCTTTCCCCTTGGCAGGTGCTAGGCTTATTATGTGAGCTGGAGCAGTGGGAGAACCTGACCAGTTTTCACCTTGACCATTTGTTTCCATACAAAGATGATCCACTCAAGGTTATTGATAAACTGCTACACATTCTTCTACCACCTTTATAATACCATATATAGCAGTCATGAATAATATACTGTCAGCCAGTTGCCCAGAAACCGATAAGTCACAGGACACCTGCAGGGGAATGGGCTGCTTGTTGGCCCATTCTCTGGAGTTCCATACCATCTGGAGGCCGAGACTTTATCTTATGAACCCACAGACTGGAGATTCCTAAGACTTACCAAAGATGTGTCTTCACACTCCAGCCTCTGCAGCCAGCTTCTGAGTACTGGTCTTTTATCTCCAAAGCACTCAGGCTAAACGAGAGTTCAGCCCCAGTTTCAGCCTGATTGTGCTAAGTAAGAATTTTGTCTCTGCACGCTCTCAGAAAGATGGGCACAGAGGCATATAGGCTTTTTGCCCATAGGCGTTGTGGCAGGTGCCTGTGGTCTCAGCTACTCGGGAAGATGAGGCAAGAGAATCGCCTAAGCCCGAGAGCTGGAAGTTGCTGTGAGCTGTGATGCCATGGCACTCTACTGAGGGAGACAAAGTGAGACTCTGTCTATAAAAAAAAAAAAAGAAAGAAAGAAAATGAAACAATTGCCCACCTACCAATTGTTTTTCTTCTTTCATTACAACACAATTTACAATCACCAAAACGTGGAAACAGTCTAAATGCCCAACAACCCAGGAATGGATTAACAAGCTGTAGTACATGTATACCATGGAATACTATTCAGCAATTAAAAAGGATGGAGACTTTACATCTTTTGTATTAACCTGGATGGAAGTGGAACACATTATTCTTAGGAAAGCATCACAAGAATGGAGAAGCAAGAATCCTATGTACCAATTCTTTTTTAATTTTTTTTGAGACAGATTCACCCTTGTCACCCTTGGTAGAGTACTGTGGAGTCACAGCTCACAGCAACCTCAAACTCTTGGGCTCAAGCGATTCCCTTGCTTCAGCCTCCCGAGTAGCTGGGACTACAGGCACCCCCCCAACCCCTGGCTATTTTTCTATTGCAGCTGTCATTGTTGTTTACCTGACCTGGGCTGGATTCGAACCCACCAGCCACAATGTATGTGGCCAGTGTCCAGCCCACTGACCTATAGGCACCGATCCCCTATGCACCAATTCTGATATGAGGACAGTTGATGACCTACTACATGATAGGGAGTGGGGAAGGGGAGAGCAGAAAGAAGGAAAGTGGGAGTGGTTTGGGGGTCACAGTGTATTAGAAAGCTTTTAGAGATGGGACACAATTATAAGAGGGACTTTACCTAATAAATGCAGTCAATGTAATCTGGTTCTTCATAACCTCAATAAATCCCCAACAATAAGAAAAACAAAACAAAACAATAAAAAAGAAATAGATACTGTTAAAAACATCAAATAATGGGGCAGTGCCTATAGCTCAGTGGGTAGGGCACCGGCCACATACACTGGAGCTGGCAGGTTCGAACCCAGCCTGCACCAGCTAAAACAACAATGACAACTGCAACAACAAAAAAAATAGCTGGGTGTTGTGGCAGGTGTCTGTACTCTACCAAGGGCGACATAGATAGAGTGTCAAAAAAAAAAAAAATTGTGTACTTATAAATGTATACAAAACATACAAAAAGATAGATACCAACCTATTAACAATAGTTTCTTGTATGAATGGAATGAGTTTGGAGGAAAGTGACAACTTTCATTTTCTAAAGACTTGTATAATGGCTCAGCGTCCATAACACAGTGGTTATGGTGATAGCCACATACACCCAGCCTGGACCAGCTAAACCACCATCACACCTGCAACAAAAAAATAGCCAGGTGTTGTGGCAGGCACCTGTGGTCTCAGTTACTTGGGAGGCTGAGGCATTAGAATTGTTTAATCCCAGGAATTTGAAGTTGCTGTGAGCTGTGGCGCCTCGGCACTCTACCAAGGTAGACATAGTGAGACTCTGTGTCAAAAATAAAAATAAAAATAAAATAAAGACCTGTATAATTTGTTTTATTGTTTTTTTTTTTTTTTGGAGACAGAGTCTCACTTAGTTACTGTCCATAGAGTGCTGTGGCTTCATAGCTCACAGCAACCTCCAACTCTTGGGGGTCAACCAATCCTCTTGCCTCAACCACCATACCACCTGGGACTACAAGCGCACTCTACAATGCCTGGCTTTGTTTTGTTTGTTTGTTTAACAGGCCCAGGCAGGGTTCCAACACTACAGCCCCAGATGGAGCACGTGACCAGTGCCCTAAACATTGAACAATGGGCACCCAGCCATAATTTGATGTTTTTTTGTCTGTATATTTTTAACAGAGTCTCAAGCTGTCACCCCTGGTAGAGTGCCTTGGTGTCACAGCTCACAGCAACCTCCGACTCTTGGGCTTAAGCAATTCTCTTGCCTCAGCCTCCCAAATAGCTGGGACTACAGGCACCCACCACAACACCTGGGGCTACTAATACACAATTTTTTAACATTAATTTTATGATGATATATATATATTTTTTTCTTCTGATGGTATATATATATATTTTTTTTTTTGTTTTTCTTCTGACACAGACTCTCACTCTCACACAGCAGAGTGTAGTAGTATCTACATAGCTCACAGCAACCTCCAACTCTTGGGCACAAGTGATCGTCTCATCTCAGCCTCTCTAGTAGCTGAGACTACAGGCTCCCACAATTCCAGACTAGTTTCTATGTTTTTCATAGAAAAGTGTCTTACTCTTGCTCACCGTGGTCTCAAATTCCTGAGGTCACATGATCCACCTGCCTCAGCCTCCCAAAGTGCTAGGATTACAGGTATGAGCACCCTGCCCGGCCTTACATTGTGATTCTCTTGCCTCAGCCTCCTAAGTAGCTGGGACTACAGGTGCCTGCCACAATGCCCGGCTATTTTTTTTGTTGCAGTTGTCATTGTTATTTATCTGGCTTGGGCAGGGTTCGAACCCTCCAGCCTGCGTATATGTGGCTGGCATTGTAACCACTGTGCTACGGGTGCTGTGCTCAGTTCATTTTTAGTAGAGACATGGGTCTCAGTCTTGCTCCAGCTGGTCTTCACAAAGCCATCCACCCACCTCAGCCTGCCAGAGTGCTAGGATTACAGGTGTGAGACACCGTGCCCAGCCCACCCGGCTGCTCTCTATCCTGCCCATGGCTTCTCTGTGTGAAGAGGATTATGCTGGAGGCCCACTGGAAGGAGAGTGGCCCACTCCCCCACCTCATTGGGGTGCAGGAGGGGTGTGGGGATCACAGTCCCACTGTGCTTGTCATATAGGTAAGGCCCACCTGGTGCAGCTTCTCAGAGGCCATAAAGCCCACTGACCCTCCATCCCCTGATGTGGTCTGCTGTGCTGCTGGCACAGCCTCTGCCCTCCTGGTTTGTGCAGCCACCACCAGACCGGTCCTGCAGCTTTGTAGAGCAGTTTACAGGGTTCCCAGTCCCTCACACTCCTCCTGTCTAAGGTCCTTGTAGGTCACTGGGCATTGCTTCCCACTTCAATGACATCTCTGGGGTGCCCTGTCTGTGACTAGAGTTTTGTGGGCTATCCCACTGCATCTGGCCTGTCCACCCAGGCCTGGAGCACCACACTCTAGATCTTATGTGCTGTCCCTGGCCCACAGGCCTGCCCCAGAGTCTCAGCTGTGAGATCAAAGCAGGAATCCCCTTGGCCAAACTTCAGACCATGGAAACACCTCAGAGAATGGAACTCATGGACCACTGCACCCAACAGTGCTACTACTTTCTCTTTTTTTGATGGAAACTTATTTTCATTTGCAAATGACATGATACTATATGTAGAAAATGGAAAGGTTTTTGTAAAATCAATAACATTTTGTCTTTGAAGGTTTTGTAGAATTCTGGTGTAAAACCATGTGGTTCAGTATTTTTCCTTTTTGGAAGCTTTTGATTGTTGCTGTAATTCGATACTTTATATTCCTCTGTTTGAGAGTTCTGTTTCTTCCTGGTTAAGTCTAGAGAGGTAGTGTGATGCCAGGTGTTGGTCTATTTCTGCCACATTTTCAAATTTCTTGGGATAGAGTTTTTTGTACTATTTCAGTGATGATCTTTTGTATCTCTTTTGTTGTTAATTCCCCATTTTAATTTTTAATACTGATTATTAGCAATCTTACTTTTCTGTGTCTAGCTAATCTGGCCAAAGGTTTATTGATTCTATTTATCTTTTCAAAGAACCAACTTTTTGTTTCTGTAAGCTTCCAATGGTTCTTTTGTTCTTGATTTCATTTAATTCTGATCTAATATTAAATGTTTCTTTCTGCTAATTGGAGATTACATTGCTCTTCTACTTCCAATTCCTTGAAATGATTAATTAGATTGGTGATTTGTGCTCTTTCTGTTTTTTTGGATGTGGGCATTTAATGCAATAAATTTCCCTCTTAGGACTGGTTTTGCTGTATCCATGGGTTTTTATAGTTTGTGGCTTCTTTGTCATTTTGTTTACACAATCTAATGATTTCTTTCTCTCTCTCTTCCTCAACACATGTGAGGTGAAGGTTTGTTTTGAACCTTTGGTAACCTCATTACCTTGATTTGGTAACAAGTCAGCAAATGCTTTTCTCCCTCATCCACCGTGCCTTTGCCCCAGCCACTCTGCTGCACTGGTATCCCTATAGAGTGAGTTCTGTTTTCCTCTGGCAATCCTCAGAGTTGGGGAGGTGTCTCTCCAAGATTAGACCCCAGTGGGATTACTCTATTGTTCCTGAATCTTTGTGGGAAGTGACCCTGTACAGCTCCCAGGCAACTGCCACAGCCAGGGAGTTCTGGCTGTAGGAGCAGCTCCAGGAGTGTGTGGCACATGGATCCAGCATCAGGGTGGGAGATGCTGTACACGGTTCTGGCAGTGCCTGGCAACTTGCCTGGTGACTTCAGCAAGGAGAGTGCACTGCTCACAGCTCTGGCTGGGCTGGGGGCGGTGCGGAGGCTCCTGCAGGGTGGGGTGCGGGAGGTGGGTTGAGGGACACATAGCTCTAGCAGGGCGAGAGGTGAGTCTCTGGCCAGGCAGGGCCTGGGGGCGCTGTTCACGAGCCTCCTCTTGCAGTCTCTGCAGGGGTTAGGCTTCTGGTTCATCAGGCAAGAGGGGAAGGGTGGCCTGGAAGTTCAAAATGGCAGGGAAATGTTAGTTCAACTTTTCTGCCTGGCAAGAGAGTGCTCAGGGTCACAACAGGGTCCTCCTGGGGAAGTAGACCACATTTCCTACAGCTCTCATCCATCGGGTGAGACAAGAGGTCTTCAGTTCACCCCTTGGCTGTAGAAAACCTACAAGAGCAAATAAAGAGAAAAAGAGAAAACAAACAGAAAAAAAAACAAAAAACCCATGACTTTCTTGGGGGAGGGGAGGGACACTTTTCCTTTGGGATGAATTTTGTACCTGAAGTTTGCTTTCTTGGAGTTGCAGCTTGCCTCAGCAGAGGTGACCTGCAGTTAACACTCTTCTCTCTCAGCTCGGCTCCCAGTCTTCAGCTTAATTGGGTACTTTCTGGACATTGTCTTTCCCTCTGGACGGGAGCTTCTGTCAGAGGCTGGCTCCAGTCAGCCATCTTGCCCCTGCCCCCAATATAAAGATTTAAAGGATGAAGGGATTTTTAAAAAGCTAAGTGTGATGCAACTAGTTCAACTCTTTGGGCAAAAGAAGAAGTATGACATTTAAAAGTCTGACCATTTAAAACTAACACAGCATAATCATAAGAGGAACCATCAGTAAAGGCAAGATCTGCATGAGGAAGTGGGACAGCAGAACAAAGGTGAGGAAAAGTCAAAGGGTGCTGGCATAAAAATGAAAGTAACTTAGATCCAGGGTAATGATAAATAATCTGACCTGTAAAACTGGCAAAAGCAAGTTGCTGGGCAGTATTAAACTGACATAATTGACTGACTTGTCCTGCGGTGTAAGGAACTATAATAAAATGAGGGTCAGTCCCACACAGTTGTCGCTCACATGTGCAGGCAGCTGTGATGAGCTGAGCTACTAATTCAAAATACAGGCCCAGCATACGGTGTCAAGAAGATGGCAAACGCATCCATTCAATAGGGGCTTTCTGCCAAAAGACACAGTGGGAAATGAAAAAGTGTCCAAAACTATAAATGTTAAAGGAGAAACATAATCTATTTGAGTAACCTGAGCCTGTTTTAGTGCCCACTCCACCAATGTTAGGGCAGCACGTGCTGAAAAGGTGAGAGAATGGGAAGAAGTGGGAGAAGGATCCCACCCGTAAGATGTCAAATAAAGGAAGTAATTCATGAGTTGTGATATGGAGCGATGGGCACAGCCAGTTAATGTCACCTAAAAGTTTTTGAAAATCATTCAAAGTCTGCAAACGGGAGGTATCCAACACAAGGCATTGAGGCTGCACAGTACTTCGGAAAACTTTCATGCCCAAGTAATCCAAGGGGTAAGTCTATTGAATTTTTTCAGGGGCTACAACCAAATTGTGTGGAGCGAAATGATGAGCTAAATGACTCAGCATTTTATCCAAAATGTCTCGGGAAGGATGAGACAAAAGAATGTCATCCATGTAGTGAATACAGTAAACCTGTGGATGCTGCTGTCGGAGAGGGTAAAGAATCTGAGCTATAAATATTAACAGAGTGTTAGCCATTCTCTGAGGCAAAACACACCACTAAAAATGAAGCAGAGGCTGTTGAAAATTAATAAATGGGAGGCTAAAAGCAAAACTCTGGCAATCCCGGGGCGCAAGAGGAATAGTGAAAAAACAATCTTTAAGATCAATGACATATGCAGGCCTGAATTAGGTACAGCAACACAGGATGGTAATCCAGGCTGCAATGCTCCCATAACTGCATAGAGATCTTTTTTTTGAGCAGAGCATCAAGCTGTCACCCTGGATAGGGTGCCGTGGCATCACAGCTCATAGCAATCTCCAATTCCTGGGCTCAAGTGAGTCTCTTGCCTTCGCCTCCCAAGTAGCTGGGACTACAGGTGTCCGCCACAACACCCGGCCATTTTTTGGTTGCAGCCGTCATTGTTGTTTGGCGGGCCCAGGCTGGATTTGAACCCGCCAGCTCAGGTGTACATGGCTAGCACCTTAGCCCGTTGAGCCACAGGCACCGAGCCCTGCATGGAGATCTTGTAACAGCCTCCATTTTCCTGATTTTTTCTTAATAACAAAAATTGGAATATTACAAGGGCTCTTAGAGGGTTTAATATGACCAAGGTTTAACTGCTCTTGTATTAAAGCCTCAGCTGCCCAAAGCTTTTCTTGAGTTAAAGGCCACTGATCTATCCAGACTGGGTCAGATGTTTTCCATGTAATAGGATCTGCAGTCAGGTGGGCAGTTGTCATCAGTGGCCTGAAGTAAAAGGATCAAAACCGAGGACCTGAAGCCCTCAGATCCTCTGCTCCCTCCCTTCTAAACCTGTCCACATTTTTGAAAAGGCATAAGAATAAGCTTAGGAATGCATTCTCTTGGAATAACAGATACAATACCACAAGAGGCTGCAGTTATAACTTGGATTTCTCCTTTATAATCAGAGTAATCTCCTTCAATGACTCCAGGGAGAACATTGAACCCTCTCATGGCAGAGCTGCTTCGCCCAAGTAGAAGTCCCACGATGCCCTCAGGGAGGGACCAAAAGTGCCTGTGGGAATCCTCTGAGGTCCTAGCTCTGGAGTTAATATGTAGTGGGTGGTGGAACTGAGGTCCAGTCCTGCAGAATGAGGACTTGTTCAAAAAAGGATTCAATGCCTTTCTGGGGAGAGGGGACTATTGAGACACGACTGTCTCCCCTGGTTTTGGGTAACTGCCCCAATTGTTTGATGGGCCGGGGGCGAGGCCCGGACCCAGTTTCTCGAAGTTGGCTTAAGAGGTCTGCCCTGAGAATCAGTTTTTGATCTGCATTCCTTAGCCCAATTAAAGCCTCGCTGACATGTGGTGCACAAAGAAGTGGGTTGCATGCTCAGGTGCTGAAGTTCCCTGAGCGTGTTGCGGACACTCCTTACTAAAATGACCAGGCTTTCCACAATTGAAACAATTGTGCAAAACCTGCAGAAGCCAGGGGAGCTATAGAGCGGGGGGAACATGGAGCGATCCTACTCCTTTTTCTTAAAGACAGCCTGTAAGGCTCCGAAAGCTTTAATCAAACCTTTGGTTGGCACTCACTGAAAATCATCACTATAATTTTCTTCCCCAAGGGGCCATTCCCCCTCCTCCTCCTGATATGAAGTGGCCTCTCCCTGGAGCTGTTGCATTTCCTCTGGAGACAGAGGATCTTCCTTAGGTAAAAAATCAGAGGCATCCCAATCATCGAGAGTAGGCACAGAGCGAGTGCACTGGAGGGGACTTACGTGCTCAACCTCAGGTTTCGGGTTGAGGCAATCCTTGACCAAATTATAGATGGTAAAAGTTTCAATGGGAATCCCATCAGGCCCTTGAGCAGTTAATAAGCTCTCAAATGGGACCCAACTTTAGCCCAAGTATGTTGATTCACAGTTCCCTCCTCTGGGAACCAAGGGCATACCTCCTGCACAATGTGCAGAAAACACTCCAATTGATGAGTCCACACCCAGGCTCCGTGAGCTGTGAGCATAGACTTTAACACTTGCACATACAAATCATGGCATTTTATTTTATTTTATTTTGAGACATAGCCTCAAGCTGTCACCCTGGATAGAGTGCTGTGACATCACAGCTCACAGCAACCTCCAATTCCTGGGCTTAAGCGAGTCTCTGGCCTCCGCCTCCCAAGTAGCTGGGACTACAGGTACCCGCCACAACACCTGGCCATGTTTTGGTTGCAGCCTTCATTGTTGTTTGGCGGGCCCGGGCTGGATTCGAACCCGCCAGCTCAGGTGTATGTGGCTGGTGCCTTAGCCCGTTGAGCCACAGGTACCCAAATCATGGTATTTTGACTGTCCCATGCTTTACTCCTGATGAACAATGCACCCCCTCAATAACCTAAATTTACAGAAGTATATGATCTGCTTCACATTAAGGACTCACCCATGAACCAACTGCAGCACTGCCAAACAACTCTCTCGGGCTGTCCCACAGGGTCAGTATTCCTTAGGTCCCTGTTCGGGTCGTCACCTGCCAGGAACCAGCCTAGCCAAGTTATTAGGAAAACCTGGGAGTAGACTGGCATGGGATGGAAAAAAGTGATACAAAAAATAGTGCGATCAGAAGGACCTTTCCTCAATAGGAAAAGGCAACCTCAGCTTTATTGCATAGCTTTTATATACAGTAGCTTGAAGGCATGATTTTGTCATAATTGCATAACTTGATTAAAAACAGCCTAAGAGCAGAATAGCATTCTCAGCAGTCTGAGATGACCACAGGGGATGTCTCCATTCTAATCTGGTTCAGGAACCAGCCATAACAG
>CAUYRH010144673.1:0-22160 GCA_963574655.1 Perodicticus potto
CCCCCTTGAGGCTCTGACAAAAAAAAAAAAAAAAAAAAAAAACTAACTAAAATGTGTTTTTATGTTCTAGTAACTGTTCTTTTTCTAGAATATTATTTAGTACTTTAAAAAAAATGTATAGATTTGTGATTTTAAAAGGTAATCTGGGGGAGGGGATTACTTTATCTTTCAGATTTTAATGCAGGGCACGGGCATGTAGTTGAAATCTGTAGCATCCATTTCTCTGTTGTTGTTTCATAGTCTTGTACATATTTCTGGATATTAGTATTTCCTGTCTTTATTTTTTTATGGTATTCTTATTAAATGTTGATCTAATTTTTAGTGTAGACAGGTAGGTAAATAAATCTTATGTCCCAGCATTTAAATTTTATTCAAAGTGACCTTAGAAGTTATCTAATGATGTGGTACATGTATACCATGGAATACTATGCAGCCTTAAAGAAAGATGGAGACTTTACCTCTTTCATGTTTACATGGATGGAGCCAGAACATATTCTTCTTAGCAAAGTATCTCAAGAATGGAAGAAAAAGCATCCAGTGTACTCAGCCCTACTATGAAGCTAATTTATAGCTTTCATATGAAGGCTATAACCCAACTATAGTACAAGAATATGGGGAAAGGGGCAAGGGAGGGAAGAGGAGGGGGGAGGTTGGGGTGGAGGGAAGGTAATTGGTGGGGCCACATCTGTGGTGTATCTTAGAAGGGTACAGGCAAAACTTACTAAATGCAGAATACAAATGTCTTCATATAATAACAAAGAAAATGCCCTGAAAACTATGTTAAATAGTTTAATGAAAATATTTCAGATTGTATATGAAATTAGCACATTGTACCCCTTGATTGCACTAATGTACGCAGCTATTATTAAAAAAAAAAAGTTATCTAATGAAATAAAAATAAAATGAAAAAATAAAAGTAGAAAAATTGAGGCAAAAAGACCACTCAAGCCCGAGTTGGAGGTTGCTATGAGCTATGACACCACAGCACTCTACCCAGGATGACAGCTTGAGACTCTGTCTCTCAAAAATAAATAAATAAATAAATATTGTAAAACATCTTGTTTTTATTTCTTTTTCTATTTATGTTATTTGATTGATAGCACTCCCTAAAGTCTTTCAATTTACATTGCTCATTTGTTATACTGTCACAGCTACTACCTCATTTAAGCAGGGACCAACTAAAGGTAATCTAAACCTTTGAGAGGTTCTTTAATGATTCTTAATCCTCTCATTTATAATAAGGATTTATAAGAAGTTAGAGGAATATTTGAAATCAGAAAAGCTCAATTTTTAGATGAATTTTATAAAACATTTTCCTTTCTCCCTCCGTCCCTTCTTTCCTTCCTTTTTTGAGGCAGAGTCTCATCTTGATGTCCTCAGTAGAGTGCCTTGGTGTCATAGCTCACAGCAACCTCAAACTCTTGGGCTCAAGCAATTCTCTTGCCTCAGCCTCCCAAATAGCTGGGACTACAGGCGCCTGCCACAATGCCTATTTTTTTTTTTTTTAGAGACGGGGTCTTGCTCTTGCTTAGGCTGGTCTTGAACCTGTGAACTCAGGGCAATTTGCTTGCCTTGCCCTCTCAAGAGTGCTAGGATTACTGGTGTGAGCCACTGAGCCTGGTCAAATTTTATAAAAACATTTTCTAATTACCTATCTTTAAAATGTCCCCCCCCATTCTCCCTTACTCCTGTCTTAGATTAAAATGAAATCACAAGTAATTACTTTTCTTGTGATATAGGAATTTTACATGATCAAGAAAGGAACTGATATGATACCACTTTTATGAAAGCTATGTTAAACTAAACCGGTAAAAACAATAATATCCTATTCAGCATAATAGACCTGTTATGCTGGTGCATTTCTGTGTGGGACAAAAATTATGTTATGTCCAGTCTGTAAGTATCTTTTATGTTGCCTCCTTTCAAATAAAAAATGATGACCATGGGCTCGGCACCTGTAGCTCAGCAGCTAGGGCACTAGCCACATACATCGGAGCTGGCAGGTTTTGAACCCAGCCCAGACCTGTCAAACAATGACAACTACAAGGTCCCAGTGAGGCAAGAGAATTTCTTAAGCCCAAGACTTTGAGGTTGCTGTGAGCTGTGATGCCACAGCATTCTATCGAGGGTGACAGTAAGACTCTGTCTCAAAAAAAAAAAAAAAAAAGATGACTGTGACGTAGGAGGTGGTAGTAGCTGTGGTTTTGTTGCCAATTTTGATAGTCCAGACTCAAACACTCAAGAGTAGCTAATATAAATCTGATGATAGGAGAATTGTCCTCAGTGTGAGACAAGGTAGGCATAGCAGACCTCATGTTTGTAGTTTAATAAAGTTCCTTTGCCACCATAGCTGTCAACAAGCAGAAATACTGAGTAAGACTAACCTTGTTATAGGGAAAGGCTATGAAACAAACATTTGTGCGTGACCCCCAGGAATAGTAATCACAAGCAAAAGAAACAGAAACATGACTCAACATATTTCTAATGGTCTTCAGTCATTAAACAGATGATACAGAATGGGACCCTATAGCCATAAATGTCATGTTAAACACTGGCAAATTACAGAACATTAGTGCTAATATAAAGTGAATTTAATCCCTTCATTTTACAGGTGAGGAAAATTAAAGTCCAGAAAAGCTAAAAGGCATGTATATCCAGATGTGTAATCAATAAGTAAGAAACAGCACATTAATGCACTATTCTATCCATGCTTCTGCTCTCAACATTAATAATCTAATGAGGGATTTTTGCCTTGATCATAATTATCAATAAAAGTCAGTTTAAGGAACAAACTTCAATATGACAAAAGTATTAACCACTGAAGGCTTCACCAAGACAAGAAAACACACCACCACACCAAAAGCACAATACAGAAATTCATGAATAAGTGTTATTTCGTATTAGTTAGGTGTCAATATTAGCCTATAATACAAGTTATGTATATACACACACATTTCTTCTGTATTTGTTGATATACAGGAGAAATTATTTTGCTCTTTAAAATACTGATTGTCTAGAAAATGCAACCTTCCCCTATAATCTGAGCTATTTCAACCTCTAAACAGAGCAAAATTACAGTTATAAAGTATTTTTTTTCCTTAAAGTCTCAAGCTTCAACTAAAACAATGAGCTGTAAAAGCATTCTTTTTTTCCCCCACAATGCTAAGCCAAAGGTCCATATAGCACTTCAAAAGCACAATGAATCACACAAAAGATTCCTGTAGTTTGTTAATTTTCTATGCCAGCTCTTGGCATTTTTATGGTGCATTTCAAGTCTAATAACATTTTAAGTGCTTCATCTTTTGATTTTTTTTTTTTCTCCGTGCGTTCCCAGGACACAAGAGAATGAGTGGAAGAAGATTACTAATTGAAAAAGAATAAAAATGGTAATTAAAATGCAAGACTGAAAAAACAGTAATTAAAGAGAAAATTACCTGCTTTGCATGCTCTCCATTATCAAAGTCTTCTGGAAACTTCGGTGAAGTGGGCTAAAAGAATATTATATTCAAATCAGCAAGTGTTTGGCAGACTGCCACAGTCAAAGCATTTATTCAGCACAAGGAAATCAAATACAGGAATAAAAACTTGCTAACAAGGAAAGACTGAGGTGATACCTCCTTGAAAACTGATGCTCATTCTTTCAAACGCATGCAGCCTGGGTTATAAAAAGCACATTGCCTGAGGACAAAGTATTTGAGAATTGAATGGTTTCAGAGAAACATGAAGTAGCTGTATGAAACATATAGATGAAAAAAAGGCAAAAAACTCCAACCCACCAATAGATTAGGATAAGAACATTTAACACTAAAACCTCTACCTCCCCCACACTTCTCACCTTTCTGGTAAATAGGATCTTGATTGTAACATTAACTTAACATTTTAGACATTCTTTTTTTTTTTTGGAAACAAGAGTCTTACTACTTCGCCCTCAGCAGAGTGCCGTGGTGTTACAGCTCACAGCAACCTCCAACTCTTGGGCTTAAGCGATTCGCTTGCCTCAGCCTCCCAAGTAGCTGGGACTACAGGCACCTGCCACAACACCCAGTTATGTTCTGATTGTAGTTGTCATTGCTGTCTGGCAGGCCCGGGTTGGATTCGAACCCGCCAGCCCTGGTGTATGTGGTTGGCGCCCTAGCCGCTGAGCTATAGGTGCTCAGCCCAGTTTAGATATTCTTGAAATGAGAGAACAAACATGAATTTTAAGCTAAAGAAAAGGGACTTCATCAAGGGCATAACCCCCTAGGAGCATTACAATGAAGACATGGTGAGAGCAACCACTTTATATACTCCTATACTTTATAAACACAGCTGTCCACACTGTATTGGAAGTAAAATAATTCAATTATTTGTCAAAGTATCCAGGGGAGCATTCCTAGATCCACGGTATATTATTTAGCTTAAAGAATATTCCTGCTTTCCTGTGTTCAGTAAGGAAGAGAAAGTCTCTAGATCTCTTGCTCATGAATATGTGAATTGAAATCATCCTCACCCAAACCTCACTTTCCACTTTCTTTTTTTTTTGGTTGAGACAGAGCCTCAAGCTGTCACCCTGCATAGAGTGCCGTGGCGTCACAGCTCACAGCAACCTCCAATTCCTGGGCTCAAGCGAGTCTCCTGCCTCCGCCTCCCAAGCAGCTGGGACTACAGGCGCCTGCCACAACGCCCAGCCATTTTTTGGTTGCAGCCGTCACTGTTGTTTGGCAGGCTCGGGCTGGATTCGAACCCGCCAGCTCAGGTGTAGGTAGCTGGCGCCTTAGCTGCTTGAGCCACAGGCTCCAGCCTCCACTTTCATTTTAATGTCATTTTCTAATGGGCACCCTTGACCTCTCACATTGTAATGTTGGTCCTTTTAAGCTAATAATAGAGTCAAGGATTAATCCCAAAAATTCAAAAGGAATTTTATTTGGGGTGTGGGGAATTCAAGTAGCTCATATTTTTCTCAGACCCATTTTAACTTCTGATCACAGTGGTTTTCTTTAGGCAATCCTACACCAGGTCCATTCAACAAGAATCTTTAATTTCTGGAACTAAATATCTACCATCCTTATAACGCAGTCACTATTGCTACAGCTGTGTTGATATCAAACAAAAATTTCTGGAGTCTTCCTTTGCTTCAAAATCAAGAGTAAATCTCTAAGAATAATTTTTAAAAAGTAACCATAACCTAGCTATTTCTCTAAGTAAGATTTCCAAAAACACAAAATTAAGATTTTCTTTCCTTTTTTTTTGAGACTGAAAGTCTCACTCTGTCACTGTGGATAGAGTGTCATGGTACCATCATAGCTCATAGCAACCTCAAACTCTTGAGCTTGAGCAATTCTCTTACCTCAGGTTCCCGAGTAGCTGGGACTATAAGAGTGCACTACTACGTCTGGCTAGTTTTTTTATTTTTAGTAGAGATGAAGTCTAGCTGTTACTCAGAGTGGTCTTGAACTCCTGACCTCAAGCAGTCCACCCCCCCTCGGCTTCCCAGCAGAGGTAAGAGGTGTGTAAGTAGAGGTGGATTACTACATACTTAAACAGTAGACAGACCAATAAGATCCCTTCTAAGAGTTGACACTACTTGGCTACCAAAATTGTTATTTAAAGAACTCAGGTGAGCTGACTTTTCTTGCTTAGACAGATGTTTCACTGCAAATGAGAGAACTGGTTAGTCTGGCATGTCTCAGCAAATGAGTCGTTAGAATTACAATAGGACAGCCTCCTCTAAAATTACCAAAAAATATCTTGCATTGAATTCTGATCTCCATGCTAAGACTCAGGTTACTGGAAATTTATACACCAAAAACTTGTGATACATACATCTCGGAGTTGGTTGAGAACAAAAATCCTTTCTGATGCTGTAATCATGGGGTGATAGGACATCTCAAAGAAGATAATTCCCAGGCTGAAGAGATCCACTTTCTGAGGGAAGAAAATAGAATTGTATTTAGAGAGACTTGCTATGAAAGTATAATTTACCAGGGAATGATGGGATAAGCACTGTTAGAATAAAGTTTGCGTAAGAGCAAAACAAGCCACACTGGAAAAATGTGATTTGTTCTAAAAAATTATGAGTATAAATATGAAATGAGATATTTTATATTTAGACGATGACAAAATATTTGGTATAATTTCTCTCAACATTTTCCTAGAAATGAACTGTAACTGGGTTAGCTGCTTGCACAGAAATAGATAACTGCTGGCTGAACACTGGAAAGAATGGCTGAAGAGCAAGGACAACTGTACTGGTCACAGGAGAATGCTTTGTTTCGCACCTTTACTAATCATCTCAAAAGTAAGAAACAGACCAAAATCTGCAGCTGATATCAAACGCCTGCTACTAACTGCTCAGCCATCCCACTGAGGATGGAGAACAGCAGAACGGAAAGATCATGTGTCTAATCTTAGCAAAATATGAAAGTGCAATTAAAGAAGAAATGAAGAAGCAATCTACGGAATGAGAAAAAACACTTGCAAACCGTATATCAGATATATTAAAAATATATAAGGCACTCATACAACTCAATAGCAAAAAAACAACCCAATCAAAAAATGGACAAAGGACCCAAATAGACATTTTCCCAAAAATGACACAGAAATGTCCGACAGGTATATGAAGACACTCGATATCATTAATCATCAAGAAAATGCAAATCAAAACCACAATGAAATATCATCCCACACCTGTTAGGATGGCCATTAACAAAAAGTCAAAAGATAGCCAAGTGTTGGGTTGGGTGGAGTGGCTCACAAAGTGCCTGTAATTCTAGCACTTTGGGAGGACAAGGTGAGAGGATCACTTGAAGTCAAGAATTCAAGGAGACCAGCCTGAGCAAAAGCAAGACCTCATCTCTACAAAAAACAGAAAAAATAGCTGGGTGTGGTGGTGCATGCCTGTACTCCCACTTACTGGGGAGGCTGAGGCATAGGGATTGCTTGAGCCCAGCAATCTGAGATTGCAGTGATGCCACCACTGCACTCCAACCTGGACAAGAGAGCAAAACCTATGTGAAAAAAAAGATGGCAAGTGTTGGCAAGAAAGTTAAAAAGAGAGAACCTTGGTACACTGTTGGTAGGATGTAAAGTGGTACAGTTATTACAGAAAACGGTATGGGGCAGTGGTTCACAGCTGTAGTCCTAGCCAGCTACTTGGGAGGCTGAGGCAAGAGGATTGCTTTAGCCCAGGAGTTTGAGATTACAGGTGCTATGATAATGCTGCAGCACTCTAGCCTTGGCAACATGGGAAGACCCTGACTTAACTTAAGAAAGGAAAGGAAAGAGCAAAGAAAACCAAACAGTATGGAAGCTCCCTGAAAAATTAAAAGCATAATCACAGATGATCCAGCAATCCCATTTCTGGGTACACATCCAAAGGACTTGAAATCAGTGTGTTGGGTAGAAATCTGCTCTCCCATGTTTACTCTAGCACAGTAGCCAAGATAATGGAATCAACTTAAGTGTCCACAGATAGATGAATGAATAAACAAAATGTGATATACAGGGTAGCCATAAAGTTCGTGTGCAATTAAAAATGGAATTGCACATGAACTTTATGGCCAACCTGTGTGTGTGTATACACGCACGTGCACACAATGGAATATTATTCAGCCTTTAAAAAGATAGGAAAGAAGGGAATCCTGCCATGTTTGACAAGGCTGAACTTGGAGGCCATTATGCTAAGTGAAATAAGTGGGACACAAAGGCAAACACTTCATGATCTCACTCGTATGTAGAATCTATAATAAGAAAAGTTAAGCTCATAGGAACAGAAGGGTTACCAGGGACTGCCGGTTGGGAGAGAAGGAGACATGCTGGTCAAAGAGCATAAACTTCCAGGTATGAGACGAATGCATTCTGGAGAACTAATGTACAGAAAAGTGACTACGGTTAACAATAATGAATTGTATTCTGGGAATCTGCTTAGAAAGATTTCAAGTGTTCTCACCATACACACACAAAACAGTAATAAGGTGAGGTGGTAGATGTGTTAGTTAGCTTGACTGTGGTGCTCATTTCACTATGTACATCAAAATGTCACACTGTGTGCCTTAACACATGCAATTTTTGGCAATAAAACTAGGGGAAAAAAATAATAAAAAGCCAGAGAAAGAAAACAGAGCAAACTCAAAGAAACTAGGATATATGAATAAATAACCAAGATAATTATTAAATAACTGATGAACAAAAGCAAATATAAATGGCAATAATGAAAAAGATGCGAAAGGACAAGCAGTGCAGAGAAAACCTACACAGGGAGCAGCAAAGAGGAAGGAGGTCTTCGCAAGGCGGTGTGACCGAGGAAGCCGGTCACGAGCGGCTGAGGGAAAGACTGCTCATTGCCAGCTCCGCGAGAAGCCACTTTCAAGATAATAGAAGCCATTTCAAGAAGAACTCTAAAATGAATACGGACTCAAAGATGAGTGGGAGGGTCTCTCCCAATGTTACAGGCGACCTCCCCAGTCTTACCCAGTGTGGCATTTCCTAAGCATGCAGGTGCGGAAAACGTAGAACCAATACTTACTACTACTGAGGTCTAACATGTGCCTACTTTGGTAAAAAAATTTACATATATCTATATACACATGCGTTCATACTGCAAAACTAGAACCATGCTGGTTTTCCGACTTTTATTCACTTAATGTAATTAGAATACTTTTAACACTGTATTATTACTATTTTTCTAAAGCAGGTTTCTGAAACATGGTTTTAATGGCATATTGTATTCAATTATATCAAGGTCCCATAATTTATTTAACCAGTCTCCCATTTTACTTTATTTTTTATTTTTTTATTTTTTTTGAGACAGAGTCTGTATTGCCCTCAGTAGAGTGCCGTAGCATCACAGCTCACAGCAACCTCAAACTCATGGGCTTAAGTTATTCTCTTGTCTCAGCTTCCCAAGTAGCTTGGACTACAGGTGCCTGCCACAACACCCGGCTATTTTTTTGTTGCAGTTGGCCTTGTTGTTTAGCTGGCCTGGGCTGGGTTGGAACCTGCCAGCCTTGATGTATGTGGCCGGCGCCCCACCCACTGAGCTGTAAGTGCCGCCTACTTCCCCATTTTAGACAGTCTTATTTTTCACTTTTGTAAATAATGTTGTGATGAGGCTCGGCACCCATAGCACAGTGGTTATAGCGCCAGCCACAAACACCGAGGCTGGCAGGTTCAAATCTGGCCCAGGCCAGCTAAACAATGACAACTGCAACAAAAAAATAGCTATGTGTTATGATGGGCACCTGCAGCCCCAACTCCTTGGGAGGCTGAAACAAAAGAATCACTTAAGCCCAAGAGTTGGAGGTTGATGTGAGCTGTGACACTACAGCACTCTACTGAGGATGACATAGTGAAACTCTGTCTCAAAAAAAAAAAATAATAATGTTGTGATGAACCTCTTTTATATCCACCTTTCTAGATATCCCTGGTTGTTTCCTTTGCATAAATTTCTAAAATGGAACTTCTAGAAGGGTAGAGCACTTGTAAGGATTTCATGACACTTTGCCAACCTGACCTCATTAGAAAGACACTGAAGGAGCCTCTCGCACCCATGCCGTGTGCATCCAACTCCCGACACTCTCACCGGGTACTTACAGGTCTGTTTCAATTCTGTTGCTGCTGAACACTCCCTATCAGAACCCAAACCCAGGCTTGAGCTTCCACTATAAGCCTGAGAATCTGTTTTGATGCAAATTGGCTGCTTGATATGTTTTTAATATTTATCTCTACACTTTTGCCCTAAGTGATCTCATCTAGTCTCATAGTTTTAAATACTGTCTGTGAGCTGATGACTCTCAGATTCATGCCTCTGACTCTCACCTTTCCTGTGAACTTGAGTCTAAAGGTCTAACAACCAGCTGGACATATCTAATTGGATTTCTCACCAGGCATTTCAAACTAACATGCCTCAATCTCAATTTTCCAGCCATCTTCTCCTTCCCCCAGTTTCTTTCCCACCCTCCCCCTGGGTGGGAAAGCACCCAGGCCAGCTTTCACCTTTCACCCGGGTGCTCTAGGTAGAAACCTGAGCCCTAGAGTTACTCCCTTCCACTTCCTCTCCAACACCCACTCCAATGGGAAAATCTTTCTTTCCTCTCCTATACTGGCATACTTCTCTCCATCTCTACTGCTACTGCTCCAGTTCCACTGACCAGCCATTCTACTGGACTGCAGCAAAGCCTCCTGGCAGCAGCTAGGGAGAACTCTTGCTCCAGACTATCCAGTGGCTCCCTGTGCACTTCACACTAAACACACACTCCTTACCCTGGCTAACCCCTGCCTTATGTGATCTGACCCCTGCCTTCTTTCCAGCTTCACTTCATGCCTCTCTCCGGTCGCTCAGCATGCTGCAGCCACGTTGACCTTCCTTTTGACTGTCTTAAGCACGGCAAGCTCTCGCAACCAGCATCTTCTCTTTTTGCGTACTGCTTCCTCAGGGTCACCCCTTTTCCCTCCTTGTCATTCTCTAGCCCCAACTTTGCGTGCTTTGTCCCTTTTCTTTTTTTTTTTTTTTGAGACAGAGCCTCAAGCTGTCGCCCTGGATAGAGTGCTGTGGCATCACAGCTCACAGCAACCTCTAATTCCTGGGCTCAAGCGAGTCTCCTGCTTCTGCCTCCCAAGCAGCTGGGACCACAGGCACCCGCCACAATGCCCGGCCATTTTTTGGCTGCAGCTGTCATTGTTGTCTGGCGGGCCTGGGCTGGATTCGAACCCGTCAGCGTAGGTGTACGTGGCAGGTGCCTTAGCCCGTTGAGCCATGGGCACCAAGCCATAATGTAAGATTTTTTTTTTTTGTAGTTTTTGGCCAGGGCTGGGTTTGAACCCACCACCTCCAGTATATGGGACCAGCGTCCTACTCCTTTGAGCTGTCCCTTTGTCCCTTTTCATCCTTTATTCTGACTGCCATACTCTCAGGGAGGTCTTCTCTGGTCAGTCACCTAAAGAAGATGTGCCCCTATTGTTCTCTTGTCCCCTCACTCCACTTCTTTTCTTCTTAGCCCTTGTCATAATTTGTTACTTCTTTTTATTTTTGCTTGTTTATAATGTGTTTCATCCACCACTGGATAAGCTCCCAGAGGGCTGGGGCTGCATCTGTCTTACTCATGTGACTGCCTATTCCCTGTGTTCCTGGACCCTGTCCACATATTCTCTGGATGGATGGGTGGACTGTAAGCTCCTGGCAGTGCCAGCTTCAGTCACCATCCTCGGGAGCCATGTACTTGCCTGCAGTGTGAATAAGTGAACACTCCTGACTATTCAGTGGGTAACTAAACCCCAAATACTGCCATTCTTATTATGACCTTATTCCTGAGACCTTTCCTTCCAAAGGAAGACCTTCCCCAAAACCCTTACCTGGTTGTATGCAGATTTGGTGCTTCCTTGGACCTCTGGGCTCACATACAGAGCAGTGCCAACCATCCCAGTCAAATGACCTGTGTGGAGGAAAAGTGAGATAAAGCTTCCCAATAATAGGACCTAAAGATGAGTAAATTAAAAACAAAAAATGTTTTCTAAAAAGTTAGGCATGGCTGGGTGAGATGGCTCACACCTGTAATCCCAGCACTCTGGGAGGCCAAGGCAGGAGGATCATTTGAGCTCAGGGGTTCAAGACCAGTCTGAGCAAAAGCGAGACCCTTGTCTCTACCACAAAAAGAAAAATTAGCTGGGCATTGTGGTGGGTGCCTGTAGTCGCAGCTACTCGGGAGGCTGATCCAGGAGGATCTATTGAGTCCAGGAATTTGAGGTTGCTGTGAGCTAGGCTGATGCTACGGCACTCTAGCCTGGGCAACAGAGTGAGATTCTGTCTTTAATTTCTTTCTTTTTTTTTTTTTTGCAGTTTTTGGCTGGGGTTGGGTTTGAACCCACCACCTCCGGCATATAGGGCCGGCGCCCTACTCCTTTGAGCCACAGGCACTGCTAGAGACTCTGTCTTAAAAAAGAAAAAAACCGAAGTGAGGTTGATCTGTCAGCTGTCTGCACCAATCGCGGGGGCAGCAGCATGAGCTGTACCAAATGAGTAACTGTAAGTCACGCATGGCCACACACTCTACCCCACACTAGGATGTCTTTGCTATCGCAGGGGAGCGGCAATGCCAGATAAGACCACCCCAGAGGGACCATGTCATGAAGTGACCTCTTGGGCTTAGAGAAAATCTGACTATCCACCCTTGCTTGGGAGCCAAGCATTCTAATTGAAGCTCTAATTTCTTTAGCATGGTGAAAAGGAAAAAAATGAAAGCATTTTTATGATTTTGTCAGTTTAATAATTAAAACTTTACAATAAAAACTTTACAAGTAAAAAGCAGGTTTCAGGTTAAGAAATTCTGTGTCTTCTTTTTAATACATGAATGAAATAAATACACAGCCTTCTGGGGTTACCTGAAGGGTCTGATTTAATCGAGTGATCTCCTGCCTGATCGTCTTGCTTGCCGTCAGCCTAAAAATGTAAGTATGCCAAATATCCAGTTAAAATGTTATGTTATTCCCACTGAGAACAAAGTGAGGAGGGCAACTCTCTACACCTCTTTCTTCAAGGGAGAAATACTCAAAAGCTTATAGAAATCAACTTATTTTCATGTTGAAAATGCCAAATACAGAACCTTTTTTTTTTTTTTAAGAGTATGTTAAAAAGAACTACAAACTCGCTGCCACTCGCTGCTAACACTCCCTGGGCAGCCTCTGCCTCCTCCTCTACACCGGCAGCAGCCCTGTCTCAGGCAATACTCCAAATCACTGCTGTTATGACGCCACTCCACGGATTCCTGTTATAAGTAGCACCATCAATAACAGCAGCTTCTCCATCTTCAAAGCCAGGCTCTGTTCCCGGCGCTTTGCCTGCATTCTCACTGACAACTCCCTGGGGTAGGTACCAGCATCAGGCACATTTCCCAGAGGAGGTGTTAAGAGGTTAATTAATTTGCCTAAAATCGTGCCACAGAGCAGAGACAGAGAAAGGTTCTACTCCAGGCCAGTGGGACTCCA
Source organism: Perodicticus potto (assembly GCA_963574655.1). Classification (NCBI taxonomy): domain Eukaryota; kingdom Metazoa; phylum Chordata; class Mammalia; order Primates; family Lorisidae; genus Perodicticus; species Perodicticus potto. Next base: position 12,958 of record CAUYRH010144673.1, read on the forward strand.
GAGCTTGGGTTCTTAACTACCTCACTATGCCATAGCTTTCCAGAGAGCAAATTCTTTATTTTAGGGATCGATACCCCTGTCATCTGGCCTTCCTTGGTCTCAGCACGTGTCACTGTGCCCACTGTTCTGGTCAGGACCATGTCTTCACTGTCTCTCTCCTGCCACCTCCCTCTCTTCTCTTTCTAGCTTCACCTTCTCATCTGTCCCTCATGGCTGTTTTCACCATCAATCCAAGTCTTATTTTCCTTGTCCAACCACCCTTTGAATGAACGGTGTTTCCTACCGATCCAGGGGCTTAATAACTCTGGCTTGTGATAGGAACTAAACTCCTCCTCACCTGGTGTCTACAGACTGCCCACCCACCTTTCCAGTGACTCCCTAACTGCCAGCATCCCCTCTGACTCTCCCCTGCACTTCATAGTTTCAGCCACTCAGACAACAATGATGGCCTTGGAACCACTACGTCTGCTCACTGCAGGGCCTTTTCTTATGCTGTGCTTTCTCTCTGGAATCCCCCGCCCAGTGTCACCATGGCTTCCCCCCAACCTTGGCCTGCTGGACTCCCCACCCAGCCTTTAAAGCATCTGAAATATCATTGTCTTTATACAGCCTTTTCTGATCCTCACAACCATATGTTCTCCTGTTACTTTTATGTTTTTGAGCTTCATTTCCCCAAACTAAAAGCCATCCAAGTGAAAAGCATCTGGCCCAGTGCCAGGCATGGAAGATCAAAATGCCAAATTATTTCATAAAGCATTGTATGCTTTTCACTTAAATATTGTTCATATGCCAACAATTTTATGTCCATCAAGGGGAACGCTCTCACTAAAATGTATCCACAATTTCAAAGCCTAAAAGATCATCCGCACTGTGCTCCTTCAGGCACTGTGTAATTTCCTGAGGATTACACAGCAGAGTTCGGTGAACTCCACCATCCTTTCTTCTAACACTTTCAGGATTATCAAGGCATCTGGGTCCATTTTTAGGTGGAGACGAATTTTTAAAATACTCACAGCAAAGGCTAGATGGTCTGTCGCCAAACCAAAATCACCTATTTTCACGTGGTCATCAGAATCCAAAAAAATGTTTACAGGCTTCAGATCCCGGTGAATCATTCCCTGTTGGAAGAGAGTGAAGACACCAACAATGGCTTCTCAGGCATAGTTAATAGGTATACTTGTTTCTTAATTTGAAAGGCCAACCAACCTCGTAATAAAAATTGAATGAGGTCTTCTCCTACAGGCCATCCTGGTCTAGGCTGTCTGGCCTCTGCACTGTCTCCTGACTGTCCTATACCCACTCTACCATCTCTCAGTTCTGCCTGTGTGTATTCCCATCAGGTGAATGCCAAAGGATTCTCCGTGGCATCCAAGGCCCCTTTCCACTGGGTTTACCAAATTACCTTTCTCTCTGCTACATCACAAAACCTCTGCTCTGGTCAGGAAGACACACCACTTCCATTCCTTCTTCTGTCCCTTTCTTTGCACTATTTCGCCCACCTAGGACACCTTTGCAGTTCTCCGCTTATTTGAATTGTGACAATACTAGCCAAGCGCCAACTCACTGAGGAGCCCTCCATAGTAATTCTAACAATTTAACTTTGTATCCCCAGCACACTCAGTAGGTGCTCAATGATTAGTTACATGAATCTTGCTTTCTCCTCTTCCTAATGGCTCACAATGCTTATTGTTTCATGTATTACAAAATAGAAAATAACTAAATGCAATAAAGACACTTTATTGCATGATCTCATTTATCATTACATGGAGGCAAATTCTGGCTCCTTCTAAAACTAAGAAGTCTCTCTCAAGCATGGGGCTTGTCACATGCTTGTGCCTCCCTGTATTTCTAGGTGTAGCACAGCATTAAACACCCAGCAAATGGTTAGCAAATACTGAGCACATTAGATTGACAGGAAGAGAGCACAGGAGGCCTGGCTCTAGGACGCCAGGATGATATTGCAGTAATGGAGTTCTAATGGTCCTCATTAGAACTCATTTTCATTTCCAACCTTGAAAATTCTGCTTCCACCAGATCATTTATGAACCAGACATATAAATTAAAGCCCTCACTTTTCAGAATAAATGTGGTACAGTATAAACATTTTAAGCTTAAAGAAAATTGAGACAAAGGAAAAAACTAATACGTGTTACATTTATACTGGCTAACGCATTAGACAATCCAGTTTTTGGTATGTAAGTAGTATGTCATCCTGAAGTCAGGTCCATTAGCATTTACTCAGCAATGGCAATTTCTAGCTTTAAAACGACATTTTATACATGTGATGAGTGTTACTCAGAATCGCATTTTTCTTCTTGCTAGATGACTTTCTAGTTTCTCCATGTTCTCAGGAAGGATAGCACTAATTCAGTTAGAATCTAATAACTTGGCAGCTATTAATCATACTCTTCCTTTATTCTGAACACTCACAGAATCATCCTCATGTTCCATTTATATTCCAATATGTCTTCTTCACCCAGAGGCTGACAAACTTATTCCTTAAAGGGCTAGCTAGTAAATACCTTAGGCTTTACAGTCTCTGTTGTAACTATTCAAACCTGTTGTTATGGCAAACCCATAGGCTAAGGGTAAATAAATAAGCATGACTGTTTTCCAATAAAATTTTATTGACAGACACTAAAATTTGAAGTTCATGTGATTTTTATGTATTATAAAATATTCTTCTTTTGATTTTTTATAATCACTTAAAAATGTAAAGAACAGGCTCGGCGCTTATAGCTCAGCGTCTAGGGCGCAAGCCACATACACCTGAGCTGATGGGTCTGAATCCAGGCTGGGCCTACCAAACAACAACAACAACCCAAAAACAGCTGGGTGTTGTGCTGGGTGCCTGTAGTCCCAGCTACTTGGGAGGCTAAGGCAAGAGAATCGCTTAAGCCCAAGAGTTAGGGATTGCTGTGAGCTATGATGACACAGCACTTTACCCAGGATGACAGTTTGAGACTCTGTCTCAAAAAAAATAAAAATAAAAAAGTAAAGAGCACTCTTTAGTTCACAGTTTGAATGTGAATTATAGGCCATGGTTTGCTGATCACTGTTCTGTCAATGTTTTAAATTTTGACACTCTGGGTCAGGTGCAGTGGCTCACACCTATAATCCTACTACTCTGAAAGGCTACGTCAGGAGGATCGTCTGAGCTCAGGCGTTTGATAGCAGCCCAATCAAGAGTGGGCTGCTATCTCTACTAAAAGAAAAAAAATTATCCAGGCATTGAGGGTATGCGCCTGTAGTACTAGGTACTCAGGAGGCTGATGCGGAAGGATCCCTTGAGCCTAAGGGTTCGAGGTTGCTATGAGCTATGACACCACTGCACTCTAGCTGGGGCAATAGAACAAGACTCTGTCGCAAAAAAAAAAAAAAAAAGAAAAAGCAATACTTTGTACTATTTTCTTGTCTTTTGAAACAGTTTGTTCTATTTTCTATAAAAATAGATTATCTCAATATAAATTTAGTTCCCTCTTTTAGTTTACCTTGATTCTAAAAACTTTGATGTTTAAGCCATAAATTCATATAAACACAAGTTTTCAGATACAGAATGTTACAAAGTTTACTTTCTCATGGATATAAGCTAATCCATCCAGAATCTCTCGAAAAAGCCTCCAGAGTCTGATGGTGTCTTGGTACAGTCCCTGGTCAATGGTGTCACGTAAAGTGCTCTTTTCACAGTACTCCATCTACAGACAGGACAAATGAGGCAGAAGACAAATTTGGTTAGACAAAAGTTTCAGTTAAAGAGCACAACTGCTTTTAATGTAATCCTTTATTTTAGAACTTGTGCTGTGGATTTTAAACAGTTATGGGAAAGACTTTATTTTCTACACTGAAGAAAGAAACCAGGAGTATTAAAAAAAATACCTACGGGGTAAATATGCATTTTGTTAAGGACAATGTTAATAAAGCTAATAAGACTTCAGCGGTCATCATAACACAAATTAACAAATGGGACTAGACTAAGCTAAAAAGCTTCTGCACAACTAAGGACACAACAAGTAAAGCAAAAAGACAACCTTGAGAATGGGAAAAAATATTTGCAGGATATCAATCCAATGAAGAGTTGATAATCAGAATCTATAGAGAACTCAAATTAATCAACAGAAAAAGAGTAAACCATCCCATCTCTCTCTGGGCAAGAGACATGAACAGAAGCTTTTCTGACAAAGACAGTCAAACGGCTAACAAACATTAGAAACAATGCTCATCATCCCTGACCATCAGAGAAATGCAAATCAAAACCACCCTGAGATATCACCTAACCCCAGTGAGAATGGCCCACATCACAAAGTCTCAAACCTGTAGATGCCGGTGTGGATGTGGAGAGAACGGAACATTTTTACACTGCTCTGGTGGGACTACAAACTAAAACAACCTTTTTGGAGAGAAGTATGGAGAATCCTCAAAGAACTCACATTAGACCTCCCATTTGATCCTGCAATCCCTTTACTAGGCATCTACCCAGAAGAAAATAAATCATTTTACCATAAGGACATTTGTACTAGACTGTTTATTGCAGCTCAATTTACAATTGCCAAAATGTGGAAACAGCCTAAATGCCCACCGACTCAGGACAGATTAACAAGCTGTGGTATATGTTTACCATAGAATACTATTCAGCCACCAAAAAAAAAAAATGGAGACTTTACATCTCTTTTATTAACCTGTATGGAGGTGGAACACATTCTTCTTAGTAAAGCACCACAAAAATGGAGAAGCAAGAATCTAATGTACTCAATACTAATATGAAGGCAGTAGATGAGCTAATACAAGAGGGATAGGGGAATGAGGGAGTGAGGAGAGTGGAGGAAGGAGGGGATGGGGGTCACGGTGTATGGCACACCTCTTGGGGGTGGGACACAATTACAAGAGCGATTTTTCCTAACAACGGCAATCAGTATAACCTAATTCTTTGTATCCTCAATGAATCCCCCAAAATTAAAAAAAATACATTGGAGGTAAATATGCATAATCTGAGCATCGCAGCATAACCATTTTTCTAAATTATTGCTCATTTAAAAAAGTAAGACTTACTCTTAAAAAATCCTTATTACAAATAATGGGGAAAAACTGAGAATGTAGCACAATTTCATTTATTATTTTACAAGACTGCTTCCAAACCCAAATTTCCAAGAAGAGTTAATTAATCTAATGATGTTATTAGTCTTTGTTTTTTGTGCATTAAAGACAAATGACCTTCAAGTATAGAGCAAAACATTGTAAATATTAAAACATTCAAGAAGAGGCTGTCTTACCCCCTGTGGGTGTATTAATGTGTCATAAAACACTGCAGCATTTGATTGATGAAACTAGCCTATATGATTCAACCAGCACCAGAGTTGAGATTTCTCATGAAGAATGATTTTATCGTTTTTAAAGAGAGGAAGATCAGCCTTCATTCTTTCATCCTCAGAATAATTGTCAGCCAATTCTGACTCATCCTCCAGGTCTGAGTCAGGGCGTCACACAGCTTTCTTTGATGCCTAACGACAACCCTACAGAACCTCCAGTGCACCTCCTTGTGTATTTCTATCTCACTAAAATTGTTTACAGCACCACAGCACATAATAGATACTCAATAGTGGTTTGGGGAACAAATGTTTTATTGTCTGTGATATTAATGTTGGGGGTTACCTAAAACCAGCTCCAACCCTAGGAAAGTAACTACCTAATGTCTCTTTTGAAACCCTTTAATTGTCTGAGGGTTCCTACTGTATCTCACATTTAATGATCTGCTTAATTGTAGTCAGGACTGAAAATACTAATAGTGACCCAACGGCCTATTCACTTGGGGCAAAGGAAAGACCTGTGTTTGGTTGATAGCTGTGCCTCTGCGGTCAGGGCCCACCACTGCCCAGGGTGCTGCAGCTCTGGCGGGGGCTTCTTTTCAATAATTCTTCATTGGAGCTGGTTTGCCTATGTAGTTGTCTCCCAGAGGTTCCTAAAGCTCGTGCTTGCACAGGCATGAGTATGCATCATACCTTAGCAGACCCAGCTGTTAGACAAAGTCAAGTTTCCGCGCACACACAGCTTAGCATTTGTGGAACTCAAGGTATCGTCTCAGCACTTCATAGATGTCATCCCATTTATTCTTTATAAGTCTATGAGATAACTATTATTATCTAATTTATAGATGGGGAAACTGAGGCACAGGATGCTGAAGTACCTTGCCTGAGCTCACACAGTCATGACAAGTGGATTCAGGATGTGAACTTCCAGAGCCCGAGGCCAGTGACACTCTGTGGCACCTCCTGACATGCTACAGGAAAGTTTGAGCCCAAGGCCAGGGAAGAAGGGGCCAATGACTCTTTGGTACCGCCAGTAAGCCCTCTTCTGTCCACTGTCTTGTTCTAGCATCCTGAAACATGGCTCCTAGCCACTACTGGGTATTGCTGTGTCACCAAGCTGCACACAAGGACCTCACCTGGATATACAGGTAATGCACGGCCTCGGTCATCACTGACGGCTCACTTTCACGGCAACCATTCTTTTCATCGCAGTCTTCATCCTGATCCAAGAAGAACACATAAGAACTCAAAAGGGGGCTGAAATTAAATGAGATTTATCATCATCATTAAGTATTTGTGCTCACCCCTCATGTATATGGCATCTTGTTGCCTTTGGCGGAGGTCAGTGGAGCCGAACACACCACTATCCTGTAGAGGCTCACATGTTTGTTATTATCAGAATCCTCTGTACAGTTTACAGGTCTATTGCTAACTGAACAATGACGGGGAAAATAGAAAACAGGTACGTACTAAAGACAAGCAATCTCAGAAAGACTCCCTGCCCAGTCAGTTCTTTCTTCCCGTTGATATCCTTTTATGGATAAGAAGGGCAGAATGTATACAGGCTAGTATTATAAGGCTTCAGTTTTACTGGAATGCCTTCCTTTGGTGGTAGGCTTACTTTGGAAATAAACAACTAGAAAGCCATTTTTAGCTAAAACAATTTCAATGTCACCATTTTATCAAAGGGCACACTGCCCTTAGGGCTGCATCCCTGAAAGACAAGCTCTCAGCTGCCACTTACAGCGAGTGATCCTCTAGACTACTTTTGCACAGCGTTAATTTGTTTGTTCCCTATTGCTAATTTTCTAATACGTGATACCTTTTTCAAACTATTCTTTTTTCTTCTGATAATTGTATTTGAATACATTTATCCTTAAGTGCAGAAAAAACAAACATCAGTTGGTATGTGCCCATTTCTGATTTAGGTTTTCTTGAGGAAAAGTTTTCCAACATCTTTCTTTTATCAAATTAAAAAAAAAAGTTCTGCTCTGGAAACAATCAAGTTCTCCACTCTTGAATTATTCATGTACTCAGGGGATTACCCGTACAAGACTGTTACTCTCTTAGCAGCTTCTATCCATCAATTAGAATTCCCCATGGGATGTTGCCCTTAATTAAGCAAAACCAAGATTGTAAATTTGGCACTCCCGTAATTACATGGATAACTAATGAATGCTAAAACTATAATTTCTTCCTTAGTAGTAGTTGAGATTATTTATATTATTATTATTCCTTGTTCAATTTATAATTAATAAATTTAAACAGAGAGGCATCTAAGATGATTTTAATTGATAAGGAAAGTAGTTATAAACAACACTGTCTCAGGATTAGGAAGTGGAGATGAAAAAATAAAATGAAAAAACACATTGGCTAATGCATTCATATCTCCTTCAAATCAACTGAACTGCTTATCTAAGTGTTTATATTTAGACTTTTCTTTATCTACTATGAACACATCCTCATAACTACATTTTTAATCCTGACAATAGAGCCATCGTATTCAGCCCTCAGTTGTAGAGTGTTTCCTTGCAGTGACAACTCACAGCCTTAGTAGAAAGGCTTCATCCTGAGCTCTATGCCCCACCACAGAAGGGCACTGCCGACCTGGACAGAGGAAGGTATGGATTCAAGTGGGCTTTGGGGCTTGGAGCAGTGAGTGCTTTCCCAACTTTTTTGACCATGATCCACACGAAGAAATAACATTTTATATCACACTCATACACATACGCATAAAGGAAAAATTCCATAAACAAGTTTACCTTCATTGTAAGTGTGATATATTTTGGTATTCTCTACTCTCTACAGCACTAAAATTAAAATAAAACTGGTTGTGACCCTCACTGATTTCATAACCCATTACAGGATCATGATATATAGTGTTAAAATACTGTTCTAAAGCAGTGGTTCTCAACCTTCCTAATGCTGTGGCCCTTTAATACAGTTCCTGTGGGCTGCGACCCGCAGGTTGAGAACCGCTGTTCTAAAGGATGGAATCAAGATCAACTGACATGGGCCAGGCGTGATGGTTCATGCCAATAATCCTATCACCCTTGGAGGCTCGGTAGGTGGATTGCTTGAACTCAGGAGTTTAGACCAGGCTGAGCAAAAAGTGAGACCCTGTCTCTACTAAAAATAGAAAAACTGAGGCAAGAGATCACTTGAGGTCAAGAGTTGGGAGTTTGCTGTGAGCTATGACACCACAGCACTCTACCCAACACAACAGCTCGAGACTCTGTCTCCAAAAAAACAAACAAACAAAAAAAGGATTAACTGATGTAGGACCAAGGTAACTCCATCATCAGTCTGTTTAATTACTCAATTTGCATTCAATACTCTTTCCCAACAATTTAAAGTTTCCTAAAATGCTCTAGGAAATTATTTTCATCACACACAAAAATGAAGTGCTTCAATTTATTTTCCTTTCCTAAAAGTAGGTATGCTTGATCATTTGAATAAATAAAGGCCTGTATATAAACACAAGTAGCATATATTTGAAATGAAGGATCATGTTTTAAAAATTGATGATTTCTTTTTTTTTGAAACAAAATCAAATGACCTTTATTTAAAAACAAACAAAAAACAAATTTTTTTGGAGAGACACTATTACTTGGGAAGTTATCTAGTTACTTTTACTTAGGGAAATATTTTCTTTTCTTTTTTTTTCTTTTATTAAATCATAGCTGTGTACATTAGTGCAATCAAGGGGTACAATGTGCTGGTTTCATATACAATCTGAAATGTTTTCATCAAACTGTTTAGCATACCCTTCATGGCATTTTCTTAGTTATAAAAATTGATGATTTCTATACCTGCATATCAGATTATGGCTTTCATCTTTTACCTGAAGTCTGTGATACCATATTTTTTTTTTCCTTACATCAAGTGTTAGTTTCTATATTC
>CAUYRH010144678.1:0-16710 GCA_963574655.1 Perodicticus potto
ATCACAGCTCACAGCAACCTCAAACTCTTGGGCTTAAGCGATTCTCTTGCCTTAGCCTCACAAGCAGCTGGGACTACAGGCATCCCCCACAATGCCTGGCTATTTTTTGTTGCAGTTGTCATTGTTGTTTTAGCAGGCCCAGTCCGGGTTCGAACCTTCCAGCCTCAGTGTATGTGGATGGTGCCCTATACACTGAGCTACGGACGCCGCCAATACCCACTATTCTTAAGTGTGAGTTGTACATAAGTTGGATGTTTGTAATGCAGGGACTGCCTGTAGAGAAAAACTAGACCTGTTTCCTAGACTGGTTTATTTTAGGACTAGATATGCATCTCTAACACAGTGCTGGGAGTTTAAAATAACTTTTTTTGATGTTTATTGTGTATCTGTTCTTGAACAAGTCTTCCAAGCCCCTGGGGAGAGTAAAGTGGGGGGTGTTAAGATTAAAGGACCAGAATCACTACTTGAGGTATCCAGGGCCACTGACCAGTTCAAACACAATGATGCCAGTGAGTTCCCTTCATCAGCAGTGTTGTCTGATAGAACTTTCCTCTAGAGTGGAAATATTACATGCCTGTACCATCCAATATTAGTCACACCTGGCTATTGAACACTCAAAATGTGGTTACTACAACTGAGGACCTAAGTTTTTTTTTTTTTTTCAGAAAAGAGGTTTTTCTTCTTTCCAAAAATTGCACTAAAGTAAAACAAAGCTGTAGTTGAAGGGGGCGTGCTGTGCAGGTGTTAGCAGTACTGCCCTCAACTGCAAGCTCGTAGGACAGTACTACAATCCCAAGAAAAGGATGGTTTAACTAATTTAAACTTAAATGTTGCTAGCCACATGTGGCTAGTGGCTATCATACTGGACAGCACTGGTCTCTGACCAGTGTGCCCAGCCTTACCTCCTGCTGGAGGCCCCCGTGCACCCCAGACTTCAGCTGCACTGAGCCTTTTTGCATTTCCTCATAACTCCTCCCTTCTCATTTCTCTGTCAAAATCCTGTCCATCATTCAAAAGGTTCAAATGATACCTTCACACAGTCCTCCTAGACTGGTTTCAGGCAGAATTGTTTTAGCCCTCTGTACGCAAAGAATTCTTTGCTTGCTCCTATGACAGCCCGTGTCCTCATATGGCCCGTATTCCAGCTGATGAGGAAGCCTCTGCAGAGGTTTGGAGGTAGACAGACTCAAGTTCGAGGCTAGCTCTGCCACCAGGCTCCTGAGCTAAGGAGTTTAACTACTTGGGTCCTCAGTTTCCCACTGTGTCCAATGGAAGTTACAGCATCTCCGTTCCAGCGTGGTGGAAAGGATAGATGATATTCATTTTATTCCTTCTTATTACTGCTGTGACCAATCACCACAAACTTGTGGCTTAAACTACGTTTTGGAGATTGGAAGTCTGACGCTGGTCTTAATGGGCTAAAACATTGTCAGGGCCGAGTTCCTTTATGGAGGCTCTAGAAGAGAATCCACTATTTTGCTTTTTCCAGGTCCAGAAGCTGCCTGCATTCCTTGGTTCACAGTCTCTTCCACCTTTAAAGCCTGCGATGGCTGGTCAACTCTTTCTCATGCTGTTGTCTCTCTGGTCTGACCACTCTGCCTCCCATTTAAGGGCACTCGTGATTAACCTGGGCCCTCCTAGGTAATCCAGACTAATCTTATTTTAAGGGGTGGCTGATTAGCAACCTTAATCCTCCTTGCCATGTAATATAGCATTATTAAAACTAATACATGGATATCTTTGGGGAAGAACATTATTCTTGTCACCACATTCATTAGGATCTAGTATAGTGCCTGGCTCGTAGAAAGTGCTTGATAAGTAGGGCCATTATTGATCTGTATCTGCTAGTTTTTTTCCTTTTGCATGAGAGCCTCTTAATGTTGAAGTTGCTTAATTTTCTTTATAGACTCTGTCTTGCCCAAGAGCAGATGCTTAGTAAATGTTTACTAAATAATAGAATTTCCAATAAAGGTAGATGGTTTCTTTCCTTGTAAAGATATATTGGACAATAAAAAGAAGGAACATGCAAGCCAGAATATATGATCCACTTTGTGCAACAAAACAACCCCCTCACAGTAGTTGATTTATAAATAGAAAAATTGAGTAATTATATATGTCATGCTGTTTGTTACTGGTGGTTATCATGGGAATGTTCCCTTTCTGTGAGATGCATTCTAGTGATTATAAAAATAATTTTGTTTACAATGATCATCTATTAATCTTAGAGGAAAATAACTAAGATTAAAACATGCATGATTAAAACATATACCCTAAACCTGTCTCAGTCCAGCCTGATCCCTGAGTCACCCTTGGGTTTAGTACACATCCTACACAAGTGGTCTGTGACCATGTTGGGCTAACTTTTAGGGCAAGTAACTATTAGTACCAGATCTCCTGCTCATTTTCAGCATGCTTTGAGCTCAGTCTACTAAAGGAGAGTTTTCAATTAACCTCAGCAGGACATAACTGTAAAAAATATATTTATTGCTGCTGGTGGGAACATAAATTAGTACAATCACTTTGTAGAATTACAATTGAAGTTGCACACTTTGACCTTGTAATTCTGTTCTGGTAATATCCTGAAGAGTCATGTTCAAGGGTGTTCATGCAGCATTTTTTTTGGTAGTAGTAAAACATTGGAAACCAGGTAAATGCCCATCAATAGAAGAATAGAAAAATAAATATGGTTACATATGAGTAACAGATTAATATGTCACACTGAAAGTGACTAAAGCTATCCTCATTATGCATCAATTTCATAATTAAAATATTGATAAAAAAGACAAATTGCAGAAGATTACATCTATCATGCTACTATTTATATAAAGGTTGACAGCATGAAAAAACTATATATTGTTTAGATCTAAAAAATGTAAGAGAAAATAAAGGGCCATGATAAATACTGGGTGAAGCTGCAATTAATGGTTATAAGGTGGGAGAGGAATGAATTGGAGGCTTGGATTGAATAAGTGGTGATTTATGTTTTTAAATTGGGTGGTGCTGATGTGGATTTTTAAATTCCTTTTTGAATATACTAAGTAAGACCATAATAAGGCCTTTCATAAAAGATGACAGTGCATTTAGATAGATCACAAATAGATTTTAGGAACAAATAATTAAAGTGATGCTTTTGTTAAGATTCTCTGCTAAGTGATGCTGAGCATGCCATTCATTTTGCAATTTGCAACCCCCACCACCATCTGCAGGCCACCTCCCCACCACCCTCCTGAGACCCTGAGGCCATGCATCCTCCCCTGAGCTCAGGGCCAGGTGCAGCTGCACCCTCCTCTCTGCCCATGTGGCAGTGTTGTCCTCTCTGCTCGTCCATCTATTGTACATGCCCTCTCTGCATGATTAGAAATGATGTTCATCACTTTCCCATCATTTTTGGCCATTCATTTAAGATTTGCAGAGTCAGAAAATAAAAATAGAGGATGCTCAGGGAAATCTGAATTTTGGGAAAACAACAAATAACATTTTAGTGTAAGCATGACTCAAATAAAAAAATTATTGGGCAGTGTCTGTGGCTCAAAGGAGTAGGGCGCTGGCCCCATATGCTGAAGGTGGTAGGTTCAAACCCAGCCCTGGCCAAAAACTGCAAAAAAAAAAAAAAAATTATTTGTTGTTTACCTGAAACTGAGTTTTAACAGGACATTCTGTGTGGTATCTTGCAATCCTACAGAGACATGTTCTCTTTATTTTGTAAATTATCTGCCCACAGTTTTTGCTAATTTTCAAAATGAGGGTGTAGCCTTTTTTTTTTTTTGAGACAGAGTCTCACTATGTCACCCTGGGTAGAGTGCTGTGGTGTCACAGCTCACAGTAACCTCAAACTCTTGGGTATAAGTGATTGATTCTCTTGCCTCAGCCTCCCAAGTAGCTGAGACTACAGGCTCCCACAACACTCAGCTATTTTTGTTTTTGTCATTGTTGTTGTTGTTGTAGTTGTCATTGTTGTTTGGCAGGCCCAGGCTGGGCTCAAAGTGTATGTGGCCGGTGTATGTGGCCGGTGCCCTAGCCGCTGAGCTGCAGGTATGAGACAGGTAGCTTTTTTTTTAATGCTAAAGACACTACTCTATATTTCTCTCGTATCTGACAAATACATTTCTTAGTATATTATATAAAAACACAATGGCTACAGTCCACTAAAATTTTACTTTTTTATATGGTTAGTCTATCATTATGGTATCTATTTTTGGTGTCAGGCTGAGGAAAGCCTTCCCCTACTGAGTTACAGAAATGGGGTGAATAAGTGGCACTGGCAGTTACAAATACACAACACACAGCTCAAGTATTAACATTTGCTATAAGTTCATAAGGCATTTTATGCGAACTAAACTTCTTCACATGACCCTTTAGATAGAGTGTTCATCCTGGGTTTCAGAAATTCTCAGTAACATTTGGAAAGATGTGTCAACTGGAAGTACTCGGTGAGATAATTGAGGAAATTTATGTCGAAAGCGTTCCTTGGTAAGTAGGCAATGTTGGAAATGACCCTAGGGCTTTGGCACAGAATTTAGGCTCTCTTCCATCTTTGGATCTTTTCCATTTATTAATTTTTTTATTATGAAAACTAAATATACACCAAAAAAAAGGGGGGAGACAGAGACTAGTATAACAGATTCCCATGGAACCATTGACCACTTTCAGCAATGGCCCAGTCATGGCTGATCTTGTTTCTTCCAGCCTTCTCCTTAGTCATTCCCCCCACCCTGCCCCAGTGCCCCTGCTCAGATTATTTTGAAGCAAATCTGACATTGTGTCTTATTGTCTATAAATATTTTCATATAAATTTATGAAAGACTAGCATTTACTAACAAAAGCTAATCATGGTGCCATATCACAACCAAAGAATATTAGCAATAATTCCTTAATATACCATCAAAAATCAACATTCAGATCTCCCTCATTATCTCCTAAATGTGTTGATTTTCTGTTTGTTTTAATCAAGATCCATATAAGATCCACATATTGCAATTGGTTGAGCTGTCTGTCTCCTAAGTCTCTCTTAATCCGTGGGTTTCCCCCATTTTACTTTGTAATTTATTTATTGAGTTAGTAGGTTTTCGCACTAGATTTTGCTGGGGCATTTCCATTGTGTTTTGTAACATGTTCTTCTATCCTTTATATTTCTTATAAAATGACAAGCTATAGGCTTGATCAGATGTAGGTTTGATATATATATTTTTGGCAAATATACATATTTCATGGGTGTGGGTGTGTACTTCCATCGGAGGCATATAGCATCTGTGATGTTGGCAGCCATTGATGATCATTGCTGGGCCTGTTAATTCACTGATTTTTAAACAAGGAACAGGTTGCACTGTAAAGGTCTTCTAATTTTGGGGGGCATTGTCATGATCTTCCCTGTCTCTGGCATGCCATGGAAGGGTACAAAGAGGGCTTTGGTGCCAATGTTCCTTTCTCAGTGGTCTCTTGATGGGGAGGCTGCATGTGACTGCGGACCTTTGAGAGGCAAACTCTGTCCTGAGTTCTTAGTTGGTGGATGCTGGCCTTAGAAAGGGAACCACTTGGTTTCTGGTGGAAGTGGTAAGAACATAAGGAAGCTGTTTTACTTTTCATGCTACGTGGGAGTCTTTAAGGTGTATAGGTGAGCTTGTGTGTGATCTTCTGTATGTTGAGAATTTATACAGGGTGGCCATAAAGTTTGTGTGCAATTTAAAATAACTGTCCATTTTAAATTGCACACGCACTTTATGGCCACCCTGTATTATAAGGAATAGATTTTGAATTGGCTTACATAATGAAGGGGATTTGTTGGCTCATGTAAGAGAAAGTATACATATAAGACATGTGTTGTGGGCTGAATTACATCCCTCCCAAATGTATGTGTGGAAGTCTTAACCCCCCATACCTCAGAATGTGATTGTATATGGAGGTAGGTCTTTTAAAGAGGTGATTAAATTAAAATGAGGCTGTTATGGCAGGTGCTCATCCAATCTGACTGGTGTCCTCATAAGAAGAGGGGATTAGGACACACAGAGGGACACCAGGGGTATGAGAGTGAAGAGGCCGCAGGAGGGTGGCCGTCTGCACACCTAGTGATTAAAGCCATGGAGGAAACCAGCCCCGACAGCACTTGGTCTGGGACTTCCCTCCTCCAAAACTGTGAGTAAATACATTTCTCTGTGTTAAGCCAGCCAGTGTGTGGTATTTGGTCATGGCAGCCCTAGCAAATGAGGACAGTGGCTTTTAGGAGAGGCTCAATTCAGTGGCTCAGTAGTATCACAAGCATGCAGTGGCTTTGTGTGTGTCCCTTCTGCCTTTTGTGATGTCTGTTTTATCCTGAGGCCAGCAAAGGGCTACAGTGGTTCCATGCTTGCTATCTGAACATCATCTGTTCTAGAAGAGGGAAAAGAGAATTGGCTTCCAGTAGCTCTCTCAGAAGAGGGAGAGTCTTCATTCCTAGAAGACTGAGAAAACTTGGGCTCTTAGCTTACTGACCTGCATTGGGTCTAGTGCCCATTCTCTTAACCAATCCCTTTGGCTAGGTGACTACCACACTGAGCGAGTTAGTCTCCAGTTCCTGAGACCGGTCTCTGTGGTGGGGGTGGGACAGAGGGGCCTGGGGTGAGGTTAACACTGGTTTTTCCTCCTGGCCACAGGAGGCCTCCTTACTGCTCTTTCCTCCTTCCTACTGGACAATGCGGAAGAGGGGCAGCGTCGCTGGAGTGACCAGCATAGGACCTGTGGCATTTGGAGACTATTGGGATGTGTGGTGGGAAGTGTGCTGGACACTGCTGGTCAGAGCCCAGAAAGAAGTCTGTCCTCTTACCGTGTGGTCAGTTGCCTCATTTACCAGAAGATGAGAGGTTACTCCCAGTACCGATGTCCAAAGAGTAGAGGTTCATAGGAAAAAGTTGATAGCATTTGGGAGCTTTCAGAGTAGAATAAATAGGCCATATGAAGATAACTCCAGAAAGCCCCAAATGAGGGGAACATGGTTGTAGAGGGCCACAATTGGGGGAGTCTTACTCTCATGCCCTTGTTTTATGCATGAGGTTAAAGACTGTCCCCAGTGCACTCAGCCAGCTATTGACAAGCTAGTTTCAGATCCCAGATCTATACCTTCGTTGGTCTGCCCACAAATCTTCCTTTCAAAAATGCCCGGGAACACTTAGAAAGCAGCATAGTCCAGCCAAAGGAAGGAAATAGCTTGAGGAAATAGTGTAGAGAATTGTGCTTGCAATGCCTTTGGCCAGCTCACCAGTTTCCAGGGGTTGGAACACGTGGCCACAACCCCAGGTGTGTGGGGTCTTCACCATCCTCTGCACGTGGATATGAATGCATTTCATAGTGCTCTTATTTCACAAAAAGGGGTGAGTTTCTTCTTTTTGCTGATGCTGAAGGTTTTAGTTAGGATGTGAAGCAGGGTTGATAGAACTAGTAGCCAGAGACCTGGTTGGGAGAAGCCGAGGCAGATCTTGCTGCGAGACACTTAATGCTTTTTAGTAGCATGGAGATCAGTGCAGAAGTCACCAAACTGAATGGCAGTGGGGGCGTGTTTGATGGTCAGTGTGACAGTTTCCTGGGAGGCCTTTTAAAATCAACATCCTCCTTGTGGGTAGAAGTGGGAGCCCTTTGTTTTTATTGGGGGAGGGTCTGAATATGTCCATGGCCTTCTTTCTGGAGACGCTTTCTCCCTCCTCTCCAGCAGTTCATTTCAGGAAGCCTCAGGGAATATTCTCAGCCTGAAGTCAGGGGCTGAAGGGAGGGGCAGGATACACTGATTCTATTCCTCTAGTCTTCTCTCTGACTTTGAGGACTATGTACCCTTTCCTAGTGGTATGATATTATACTTTCTCTACTCATCAAAGTGGAGACTCAGGAAAAGACTGGGCTCCCATCCTCCAAAGCTGCATCTATTCTGAGAATGAAATGCACCCCACTTCCCGTCTCATTGCTGGGTGGCCAGGAAGAAGTCTGAGCTGCCTGCTCTCTTGCCCACCCAGAGCAAAGAGTAGGAGAGTGGTGTGGGGTCAGAGAGACCTAGCATCAGGCCATACCTCTGTTGCTTTCTACCTGTGTGTTCTTGAGCAAATTAAATAAGCTCCACACTTCAGCTTTCTCATCCATCTGTATATGGGAGATATTTATTATTTGTCTTATTGGGTCAAGGTGGAACTTAAATGCAATAATGGCAGGATATGTAGTAAATGTTAACTATTCATGAAAATAACAAATTAGATGAGAAAA
Source organism: Perodicticus potto (assembly GCA_963574655.1). Lineage (NCBI taxonomy): Eukaryota > Metazoa > Chordata > Mammalia > Primates > Lorisidae > Perodicticus > Perodicticus potto. The sequence continues at coordinate 8,218 of CAUYRH010144678.1, forward strand.
TATGAGAGATTCAGATGAGAACCCACAATTAGTTTTCATCCCCAGAATTAAAGCTAAAAAAAAAAAAACCCCAAAACAAAACCATCAACACATGGAAGATTTGTAATCTGTGGTTCTATTCTGTTTTGCTTAAAATGAAGCTGTTTTTTGGTGCAATATATCAAATTCCTTCTCTTTCCCAAAATGATATAGGTCGGGAGGATCTTCATGGGTGGAAGTTGGCGGAGGAGGGATGCCCTTTGGCATGGTTGTCCTCCACGTGCTATCTCTTCTCTTTCTGACAACTGTATGCTCTGTCTTTCCTGAAGTTTTCTCTTTTTCTGCCATGGTATGTTATTTTCCTGTTTAGTATCTGAAGGAAGCCAGAGTAGTCCTGATCACCTTCTCCTTATATCTCTATATCTGTGAGAAACAGTTTTGCCATTCGAGATAAGTGGGGGATCCAGCTGATTGCTGCACCCTCCTCATAAGTTCTGGGCTGAGGGTCAGGCTGGTCACTATCCTATGTTCTTTGATTTGGTCCAGGAAAGTTCCATGGAGCTGGAGGAGCAGTGCCTGGGTCTTCCAGCCCCTACCCTTTCTTTCTTTCTTTCTTTTTTTTTTTTGTAGAGACAGAGTCTCACTTTGTCTCCCTTGGTAGAGCGCCGTGGCATCACACAGCTCACAGCAACCTCCAACTCCTGGGCTTAGGCGATTCTCTTGCCTCAGCCTCCCGAGTAGCTAGGACTACAGGCGCCCACCACAACACCTGGCTATTTTTCTGTTTTGCAGTTCGGCAGAGGCTGGGTTTGAACCTGCCACCTTTGGCATATGGGGCCAGCGCCCTACTCAATGAGCCACAGGCGCCGACCCCCCTACCTTTTCTCATTCAGAGTAAACCTTCCCTTGTCTGGGGCTGGGGAGTCAGTAAGGTAGGACCACATTTCTGAAGTGAAAACTCCTTACTGTTAGTATGACTTTCTGGAGGGATAGATATTTCCAGATGAGGTGGCTTATGCCAGCCATGCCCGCTTGTTGTTTTCTAAGAAAACACCTTGTTTAGACCATTGATATTTTTGATATAGGTGGATTTATGTCTATTATACTTGTTGTTATTTTCTATTTATTAATGTTCTTTGTTCCTATTTTTGCTTTCCACTCTTTTTCTGTCTTTTGTGCTTTTAACTGAGCATTTTATATGATTCCTTTTCTCCTCTTTTCTTAGTATGTCAATTATATTCTTTTGTTTTTACTTTTCAAAATGCTGAAGGGGAGGGAGAGGGTGGGGGGAGAGAGGATAAAGGGTGAGATCACACTTGTGGTGCATATGTGAAGGGTCAGGAGAAAACTAAATACGGATCAAAATTGTTTTCACATAGTAAATGAGAAAATATCATGAATGTTATATTAATCAGGTTGATAAAATTATCTCTGATTGTATGTGAAGCCCGCACACTGTACTCCATGACTGAATTATTGTACACAGTTATGACTCAATAAAAAATAATTAAAAAAAAATAAAAAAAAATAAAAAAATAAACAAACAGCAGCATGTCCCATCCATTGAATACAACTCAGCAGTAAACAGGCATAAACAATCGACACACACAACAAATTTACTGACTCTTTAAAGAACTATGATGAGTGATAAAGGTCAATTTAAAAAGGTTGAAGATGGTTTGATTCCATTTATATAATAGTTTTGAAATAACAGATTATATAAGTGAGCAGATTTATACTGGCCAGAGGTTAGAGGTAGAGTGGGATGAAGAGAAAGAAGTGGTTATGATTTTAAACAATGATGCAAGAAATAATTGTGTTGATGGGACAGTTCAGTATCTCAGCTGTGGTGGTGGATACATGAATTTATATGTGATAAAATTGTAAGAGATTAAATACACATATATACAAGAAAGTAAAAGTGAAACTAGAGGAATTGAAATAAAATTAATGGAGTATGTCAACGTCAATATTCTGATGTGATTTTTCTTTTTTTTGATGCGATTTTTATTATAAGTTTGCAAAATATCATCATGAATGGAAAATAAAAAGCAAGTACACAAGATAGCTTCATATAATCTCTTACAACTTCATGTGACTTTATAAAGGTCTCTATAAAAATGTCAGTATAAGTCTGAAGGAATGTCATTTTTTGAGACTAGTTTACAAAGATAAATGACCTTCTCTCTCTTGCACTTTTTTCTCCCCTTTCTCAGAGGGACACCAGCCACTGTGTTCTGAGTGGCCTTCTATCAAGGTTCATCATCAAAGAAAGCAAAAACAGAAGAAAAATCTGATGTCTGCAAACAACAACCATCAGGAGTCTGATGACCAGCTATGTGAGTGACTTTAGGAAGGGTGTCCTCAGTGTCCTGCCTACAGCTGCTGGGTGAGCGTGAAAAAGTGTTCTCCCAGTGAAGCCTGAAATGACTGCAGCCCACAGCCTCGGAGAGACCCTGAGCTAGACGCACCCAGCTAAGCCAGACCACAGTTCACACCCACAGAATCCATGAGATAATAAACATTTGGTGTTTTAAGTTGCCGAGTACTAGGTTGATTTGTTAGTTAGCAGCAGATATCCCAGGTAGTAGATGACTTAGGGAAAGATCATATAACTGATGATCTTTAGCAGATGTCTTCATGTGGTGCCTTGCAGTGTCTTATAGAATGGCAGTGCCCCTTCTCCCCGCTTCTTCAGTTCCACCCTACAGAAAAACAAACAGAACCAAAGAACTAACCAACAAACTTTCTGCCCATGGCATCTCTGATCCACTCTAACCATGCTCTGCCCTGCTCTAAATCTTCAAGGCTGACAGGTTGGACTGTTGTAGACCTCCTGACCTCTGGCTTCTTTTAAGGTGGACTAATGGGGAGCCGTCCAAGAAGACTGGAGGGACGGAGGAAAGTGAAGTTAGATTTACATTTCCAGCCCCTCTCCCTGTAAGGTTACCTTAAACAGGCTACATGGTTGGGTTGATGGACAGAAAGTTCTGCTCTTCTCAAAGCAGACTGTGGTCCTGGGCTCTGGACTCTGGCTCTTCAGGACCAGGTATACATAATATCTCTAACATTGTTAGCCCCGAGATCCTGCATTATCCACTGTGCCTCCCCGGCACTCCCACCACACCTTTGTAAATAGTCCCTGGAAAACTGTCCCACTCTGATGATATCTTCGACTTTTCATTCAGACTGAATGATTTTTTCAGTCTTACTGCCCCTTCTTTTCTTCCACACTTTTTCTACCTTCAGCCCCTTTTCTTCCACCCAGAGATCAATTCTATCCCTTTCATTATTATTATTATTAATATTATTATTTTTATTATTAGTAGTAGAAGTAGTAGTAGTCGTAGTATAGACAGTGTCTCACTCTTTCTGGAGTTCAGTAGTCCAATCATAGCTCACTATAACTTCAAACTCCTGGTTTCTTTTTTTTTTATTTTTTATTGAGTCATAGCTGTGTACAATAATTCAGTCATGGGGTACAGTGTGCGGGCTTCACATACAATCGGAGATATTTTTTATCAACCTGATTGATATAACATTCATGATATTTTCTCATTTACTATGTGAAAACATTTTTGATCAGTATTTAGAAGTTTTCTCCTGACCCTTCAAATATGCAGATCTGCTCAAACATTCTAGACCAGAAGGGAGTGGACTTCAGTCATCAACCTCCTAAAACAAAATAACTTCCAACCCAGGATCCTCTATCCAGCCAAACTGAGTTACAAACTCCTGGTTTCAAGCAGTCTTCCTGCCTCAGCCTCCCACAGTGCTGAGATTACAGGCATGAGCCACTATGTCTAGCTATTTTCTTTTCTTTTCTTTCTTTCTCCTCCCTCCTTTCCTCTCTCCCTTGCTCCCTCCCTCCCTTCCTTCTCTCTCTGTCTCTCTCTGGTTACCTTAATGTCCTTCCCAATGATAATTAATCAATTCCACTTCCTTAATTTTCTTTCAGGACTCAAAACTAAGTCCTTTTAAAGAGTATTATTTAGAAGGCAGAAAATGATGAACAATCATGAAGATGTCACTTTCTGGTTTAGGACCACGTTAAAAAGTTTTACAGCTTTTGTACACAATTTTGACACAAAATTTCCAATTAGAGGGATGACATGAGGGCTGAAATCTATTCTAGACAAGGTTTCACCTGTCAGACCTTGAAACTAGGCACAGGGCTGCTCCTAACTCAAGAAAGTGACATGTATTTCTCTCTGCAGACTCCTTCTGCTGGCGTGCCTCATTCACAGGAGTGTTCCGTGGCTACCTAGAGAGGACCCTCTTTCTCAAAAGTGCCAAGGGCTTTGTATGCTCTGTGAGCCCTGTTTTGTCTGTGTCACATTAAGATAATCATTTATGGTGTCCCCTCCGAAAACCACATTAAGACAGAGCCCTTGAAACAAATGGGAAGAAGTTTTGGACCAGAATGTGTGACTGAATAAATAGGAAGCTACAGAGAACATATGTACCCTGCTTAGGTAAAGATAACCATCATGTTTCCTTTTAACTGGCAAAGTTTTCTTCATTTGTCATATCCCTGTATTCATCATCTATCGTATTTCTTTCTGTAGCCCACTGTATAGCAGCCAACATGATTGGGCTTCCATGAAAAGATGAAACTAAGCCACAATGTAAGATATTTTTAAAGCTAATTTGGTATCTCAGTTTCACCAAAGTCCTATGTGTTTAGAAATGCTCTCAGCTGAGTGATGCATTCTTACAATTTATCAGTCAAGCAAAATTTACATTCGAGTGTTTAACACACACACAATCTAAGCATAAACATGGAATACCATCTTTTAAAAGTGTTCAGGAGTTTGGGTAAAACTATCTATGAATTATCTCAAAGCGGAACATATATTACTCTTCATTCATTCATTCACTTTCTCATTCATTCATTCATTCATTCATTGCATGGTTTCTGTGCCTGGCAGCATATTGTGCTCTGTATTCCTAGGTCTGTATACTTTCAGTGGAACCTGGTCTTTCCTGCACTGGAAATACAATGCATTGCATGGAATGATGACAGTTACTCTCTAAGGTACAGAGACTTACTTCCATGAAATGGTACTTCTAAAAGCTTCTCTGATATGACCTGATATAATTCGCAGTGAAACTGAACTTTTCCCTATGCAGCTCAATCAAAAGATAGTGCAAAAAATTTCAGGGTAATAATGTATTTGGTATGACAATGTGATCGTTAAATGGGTTTATGTCACCTTAACTTGAATTTAAAAATATAACACAGTTTTAATTTCACTAAATATTTTCTGTGTAAACACTTAATTCCTTAATGTTGTAAATATTGAACTCTTCTCATTAAAGTTGCACTTCAAATCATCTCAGCTACGTCTTAATAAATTTATTATAAAAATATTGTGTTTTAGAAAGATTGTTTTCATCTCTGGTGTATGTTATTTGAAATATTTTGACTTGTAAAGTAGGTAATGAGAAGGCGTACTTTTGGATTTTAACATAATTTAAGCAGCACTGTTTATTAAAAACAAATACATGTAAATGGTTAATTGTATAAACATTGAGAGTAAAAGGTTTCCCAAACACGACAAAATATAATAAGGCTCCTTCAAAATATGTGGTATAAGAAACATATTTTCCCTTATTGGGTCCACAGAGGTTTCAAGAGTTTTATGAACATTTATTTACAAATATATGCAAATATTCTTTTTTCTATATTTTCTCCTTGCTGGCCAAATGCAAACTGATCACTTACAATTGTACTTGAGTGTTTAGTGACCAGAAAATTTACAAATGCTGCTGCCGCCAGAGAAACTGAAAGTGCACGAGCAGATTGAAGGAAATACTACAGGCAAAAATTAGCCATCATTAGTTACTGCTGCTAATATTGCAGAAAATTGAAATGTTTGCCTCACTGAGAATTGGAAAATGTTTCTGAAGTTTATTTGGAACAACCCAAAAGACTTTTATATATATGTAGATATAATCAGTTCATGGCATGGTATTAAATTTTGCAACTGTACCTTAAAATTCTTTTGTACTTAATAGATTTGAGATTTAAAAAAATAAAATTTTGAGCTTTACATTTTTATTTTACGACAATTTAAAATCTTATGTAAAGGTAAAAGTTTTAGGATATGAATATTGGGATTTATTATTAGTTTTATTCACGCTAGCTTTTTACTAATATAATTGTCGTATTGATTTTCCAGGGTACTGTCACAAATTATCTCACAATTAAGATCTTTCCTCTGAACATATCCTTATCAGGAAGCTCTAAACCATTAGTCCGTCAGGGTTTTCTTGGCAGACAGGGTTTAGAATTACAATTTAAGATTCAGTTGGAAAATATATTATTTGAACAAATATTATGTTCAATGGCATTAGATCTTACAAAATACTCAGAAATAAATATGAGGAAGGGTAAGCATTTAGCAAAGGAGACATTTATGCCAATGACCAAAATATGACACGGAATATTCTAAACTCTCTATCTCTATTCTAATAGAATGAAGTGCATGATATCACATTGAGAAAAAAATTATTTACATTGCTACGTACATTTTCTTTGTTTATGTAGGTTTTATATTTTTGCCATGTAAAGACTTCTTTCTGTCTTAGAGCTCTCACTCTTTCTCTTCATATTTCAGAAAGAGAGAATTGTGAGGTAAGATAAATGTCTTTAAAAATAACGTAGGTATGTGTGTGTATTTTGTGTTGTCATTTTGCTTCGGGAGAGACTACCATTGATTTATCTTATATATTGCTTTTCTCCTCTCCTGCCACTAATGGTTCAGTGTTCATGCTTGCAGATGACCTTACTGTGAATATCTCTGTCAAGAACATTTCCCTGACACCTGTTATAAAATGCTACAGGCTTCCATGCACATGTGACACCATATTGGAATGATCCAGTTCATTTGGCATAATGCAAATAGGTAGGGTACATGTTGCCTAACATATTTAAGAGCATTATATTTTGATCAGGGGAGACTTTGGGAAGATTTCAGATGGCATAATGTTTAAGGATTCTTTCAGAGTGCTTATTATCGAAACCAACCAACCAAGAAATACCATTGAAAAACATGCCTTTCTTGGTTAAAGATAATACAGAGACATATGATAAAAGATGTATAATTAAATTAGAATAATTACAAAATCATCACACATATGACCATAGGTATAAGTGTGTAGATGTAGTATTTTTTAAAGCAAATGAATTTTTAGTTGACTCTAAATCTTTCCTGAAGGGTTTTTGATTCATAAGTTCTTTTTTAAAATAGATTAAAATGAGCTGACTGAGATGTCCTATTGGAATTTTCATCTTTGACGCACATTTCACATGTTGAGAACTAGGGACCATTTAGCAAGGCCAATATGGAACTGGTAAGAGGATCTTCTGTCTGCCACTGATTTCTCACACCAGTAGTGTGAGCTCCGGGTCGGCACAATATGGACTCAAAAGAAATTTCAAACTTAACTAAATGATTCATTTTATTCTATAAAAATGTTTTGTGATCTACCTTGTGCAATGCTCTGTGCTTGACTTGTTGATTTATAACTGAGTAAGCTCTAATTCCAGTCTTAAAAGAGTTTTTATTACACACACACACACACACACACACACACACACACGCTCAGACGTGGCATGTACCATTGAGCAAAGATTTTCAACCAGTTCAGGCATTGGTTGGAGTCTCGAAGAACATAGTTACTTAGGAATAAAAAGTTATAAACTAAATGAAAACTCCTGTAAAGTCATGTTATTATTTTTCCTTTTAAAGAGGACTTTAATTTCAGACCCCTTTCCCTTAGGAGCAAGGGGAATCCAGGAGACAGGTTAGATTGCCAAGTGCAGAGGAGTAGGTAGGCACTGAGAATCAGCTTGACAGGTGTCTGACTGCCTATTTTGTTGCAAGCTGCTAAGGTAAGTACTTAACACAGGATCACTTTCCTATAGACCCTGAAAGTAGTGATCATCTTTCTTAATAAAGACTATATGACAAACACATGTTTCACCATAAACATTATATGTTTCCTGAGTGAAAGCCATGATTCTTTTACTTCTGTATAATATAATGACGTATGTATTCCATTATTGTATAGTAAGCATTTGCTTGTGTGTGACTAGATTTCATTTTATTTTCTTCTTCTTCTTCTTCCTGGAAAAGGCCGACTTTTACTTTGTATTCATGAAACATTTGCCTTCATTTTGAAATGTGCTTTTTTTAATTGTTAAGTGAAAAACAGTATTTAAAAATTAACTAATTAGAATTTTATAGTATTTCTCCCTCTACAACTTATTATTTAAATTATAGGTTTTTGATGTCAAGAAATTCTTATTTTATTTTATTTTTTTTATTTCCCTATGTTTTATCAGTAATGTTTTATCAGCCATTATAATTACATGTGAAATCCTAACTTTGAACAACAAATACAATCTGTGCCAGTCGTATTTATAATCTTATCTACGTGGTAGCTAGTGTTCTCAAGATACATATACAAATCTGGATTTCACAAAGTTAGTTTGTACAGAGCAGA
>CAUYRH010144680.1:0-23835 GCA_963574655.1 Perodicticus potto
CAGTCAAGATGAGAGGCTAATTAAGGACACAACTCCCTTCACCATAGCTTCAAAGAAAATGAAATACCTAGGTATATACCTAACAAAGGAGGTGAAGGACCTCTATAAAGAAAATTATGAAATCCCGAGAAAGGAAACAGCAGAGGATCTTAATAAATGGAAGAACATACCATGCTCATGGCTGGGAAGAATCAACATTGTTAAAATGTCTACACTTCCCAAAGCAATCTACCTATTTAATGCCATCCCTATTACCAACATCGTACTTTCAAGATTTGGAAAAAATGATTCTGCGTTTTATACGGAACCAGAAAAAACCCCACGTAGCTAAGGCAGCCTACTCTTTTTAATATAGATGGGGATCTTGCTCTTGCTCAGGGTGGTCTTGAACTCCTGGACTCAGGCAATCCACCTGTCTTGGCCTCCCAGAGTGCAAGGATTGCAGGAGTGAGCAACCGTATCTGGCCTTGAACAGTGTGGATAGTATTGCTCAGCATTCAAGTAATATACCATTTTGAGACAGAGTCTCACTATGTCACCCTCAGTAGAGTGCTGTGGCGTCACAGCTCGCAGCAACCTCAAACTCTTAGGCTTAAGCAATTCTCTTGCCTCAGCCTCCCAAGCAACTGGAACTATAGGTGCCCGCCATAATGCCTGGCTATTTTTTGTTGTAGTTGTTGTTATTATTTAGCAGGCCCGGGCCGGACTCGAACCTGCCAGCCCTGGTGTATATGGCCAGCAGCCTAACCACAGAGCTTTAGGCACCGAGCTAGAATTTGTTGTTTTTAATTAAAAAAACCATCTATTTTATTTTTCAGCTACAGGAGTTTTTTCTTCATTGCCAGTTTCACTAATGTCATTAAAATGAGTTGTGGAAAACATGTTTATTGATGAGTTAAAACTACTATATAGCTGTTCTTTAGAATCTTTTTAACTTTTCTGCTTCATATTTAAAGACTTAAAATAGGAATTGATAAACATCAGCCTTCTTCTGGGAACTATATGTATGAGAAAAATGGTATGGATTCTTTAATAATGGTTACTTGTTCTTAGTTATTAATACTGATATGTATGTAGTTTTTATGTTAGTGCACTCACCGAAATAGACTTTGAAGCCTGAAAACTGTGACAGCCAGACTAGTTCCTTCCTATGGCAGCACTTTGTTCTTTTAAAAGGAACCAGGCATCTTTATACCACTTTCAGTATGTCTCATTCTAAAGAGCAACCGTGTTCGTAAAGGAAATGCTGGCCAAGAAGCCCGTAAATCTTAACTGATTTAGATCTCTGCCACAGATTTTCTCGTTTGTCTGTTTGTTTCCTCCTATGAATGTTCAGATCCCTGATGAAAAGGAACAAGTATATAAATAACTGATGTGGAACCAAAAGGACCCAACACTTGTCTCAAGTGATCCTGGGAACAGGATGGCGAGTGTTTAGATGAGGATTTCTTAAGATTCTGAACTAAGAGAAGTTGAAACTGCTCTAAAAAGGACACTAAAGACCTGGGAAAACATACTGCAGTTTGACTAGCACTAACTCTTTGTAGAGCTGGAGTATATTATTAAGTGGATTTTTGTTTCCTGCACTTTGAAATACAAGTAGAATGTTCTATATTTCTCTCCCTGGGAATGGGAAAAAATGAAGAGATGAAAATGAACTACATTAGATTCATTCTAAACCTAACTGCTGATTGATTTTTTTCTCCTCTTTTGGATTAATGGTCTCCAGTACCTATATAAGATGTTGAGAAGTTAGAAAATGTAAAAGTTTCCTTTTTTTTTTTTTTTTTTGCAATTTTTGGCTGGGGCTGGCTTTGAACCCGCCACCTCCGGCATATGGGGCCGTTGCCCTACTCCTTTGGGCCACAGGCGCCACCCAAAGTTTTCACTTATTTTTAAATGATGACCTTTAAAACTAGAGTTACATTTTATTTGAGGAGTTTCTAAAAGAGAAGGGTTCTGGGATATATGCCCAAAAGAACTGAAAGAAGGAACTCAAAGAGGGTTCTGTATACCCGTGTTCATAGCAGCATTATGCACTATAGTCATGAGGTGGGAGCAACCAGATGCCCATCAGAAGATGAATATGTTAATACAGAGTGGTAGCGCGTGCACACACACATAGGAATAATATTCAGCCCTAAAACGAAAGGAAATCCCGACACATGCTACAGCAAGGGTGAATCTTGAGAATACCGTGCTAGGTGAAATAAGCTCGTCTTGAAAGGACTATTACTATATAATTCCACTTCTGTAAGGTACCCAGAGTAACCAAATTCATAGAGACGGAGGGTAGACGGGTGGTTGCAGGGCCTAGAGGGAGGGAGAATGGGGAATTATTATTGAGTACGGACTTAACGTTTTTGTAAGATGAAAAAAGCCCTGGAGGTAGATGATGGCAGTGGTTGCATAACAGTAAGAGTATACATAATGCCACTGAATTGTACATAAAAATGCTTAAAACAGTAAATTTTATAACTTCTTTTAAAAAAGAGAATGGCTGAAAATGATTAGTGTCTAGACAGGCCTCGGTTTGTGTAATTTCAGGATGAACTGTTCAAAGAGGTGGCAATTGACCACTGTTATCACAGAACAATTCTAACTGCCATCCCTTGTCCTACTCTGCCTTGCCCTATCTGTTAGCAATTTGGAAAACCTACTAAAGGGAACTGTATTCTCTGAATGGTGGCTTATAATGAGGATTATAATTCCAAACTCAGTGACTGCATTTCTGGCTTAGTATGGAGCCTAAATATCTATGACGTTGGTGAGTCCTTTCTCCTTGCTTACTCTAGATTTTCTGGGTAAACGTGAAGTTTTGAATATTGACCTCCATGGATATCATAGGTATTCTGTGCCTTTATTAGTTGAGTTCTAGAATTTCCTAAAGATACTTCAGAATTGTTACCTGAGTATAAAACTAATGATACTTTCTCTTCCACAAATAGTTGTTTATCTTCTTCTATTTTTTTTTTTATTTTTAGAGATGGGGTCTTGTTCTTGCTCAGGCTGGTCTCTAACTCCTGAGCTCAGAAGATCCATCTGCTTCGGCCTCCCAAAGTGCTGGGGTTACCGGCATGAGCCACCATGCCTGGCCCTGTCTTGTTGCTTTTAAATCTCATTTCAAAATAAATGTTTCCTTTTGAATTAGAAAGTACAGATAAACATCAAAAAAAAAAAAAAAAACCCCAGCCATAATTGTATGACTCAGAAATAGTTACAAAAGCTTACACATGGCCTTCTATCATTCTTCACACATATATGTATGTATGTATATATATTTATTTATTTATTTATTTATTTTAAACACTTTTTATTTGCAGTTTTTGGCCAGGGCCGGGTTCGAACCCACCACCTCTGGTTTATGGGGCTGGCGCCCTACTCCTTTGAGCCACAGGCGCCACCCATGTATATATATATTTTTATACTTATGGTTTCATACTATGTATGTCTAAATGCCCATTTTGAACATCCTTTCTTTTCTTTTCTTTTCTTTTTTTTTTAAAGAATTCAAGGCTTAAGTATTTCTTGCTTTATTGTAAAATGACCATTAAAGTGATGGAAAATCATCTACTTTTTGGGGGGGGGAATCAGGGTATAGAAAGCTTTAAGGAAATCAGCTTTAAAACTTGTAACTACATACTCAGATTTAATGCAATAACAGATTACTAACCAGCTGTGTTATGATGTTCTGCAGACTTGTTAATGAATTGGTCCATGTGAAAAGCTAGAAGCCTATTTGTATTCATTTGAAGAGGCAGTTTATGAATTCTTGGCCTTGGGTGATTTTCAAAAATTCTTATTTCAGACTCTTCTGAGATTAAAAAAAGACCAAAAAAAAGAATATTGAGTTATCAGAGAATGAGAGAGAAAGGATGGTATATGAGCTATTTAAATGTATACAATAAAACTGTGGATTAATTTTTATCGTTTTGAAATCCGTAACTTTTTGCTCCCACCTGAAACCTGAGCTTCTAAGCTTAGACTTATTCAACAGGTAAAAACAGATGTATTTTTTCCATTGTAATTGTACCATTAACTTTTTAATCTCTAGAAATTTCAGTGACATGGCATTCTTTGGTTATTCTCTGAATGCTGATGGTGGAGTTAACCATTCAGGGCCCCAGGGAGGGAGATTTGTAATGATGAATGGCAGAGTACCAGGTCATTGCATGTTGCTTTATCAGCATAAAATAGTAAGTAAGTCTGGCCATCTCAGCATAATGTCCTATTGAAGAATTTTGTTTGCTTTACTGACTGAAAAGGACAAACATATCTGGGTGAGTACTTTTAACACAAATTAGTAGTGAGGCTTCATCCATGAGTAGTAGTTACTGTTGCTGTCTCATTTACCTATTTCTTAATCTCCTGTATGGACTGGGGAAGTAGTTACTGAGGAAAAAAAGAATCATCAGCGTCTGCTTGAGGGCATGAGAGAGGGTTTTTTGTTTGCTATTTATTTCTAGACTTTGAGAATGCAGGATGCTTAAGACATATTTTTGTTCTTAATGCCTAAGGGATTTACAGTTCACTGGGAGAGACAGAAAAATAATAATTATAATGTAGTGTGATGGAGGCAGTCGTACAGGTGAGTACAAATGGGGAGATTGGTGCTGGTCGCTACAGTAGCCTCTAGCCATGTGTGTTTATGGGCACTTGAGTGTGGCTACTGAGACTGAAGAACTCAACTTTTCATTTTATTTAATTTTAATTAATATAAGTTAAACATTTAAACTGATACTGGATTTACTTTTTGGGAAACTTTTGAAAATGTTTGGAATAATTTGGATATGTGAATCTACTTTTTCAACTGTAAATTTTAAGAAATCTTTAATAAATACAGATCAAGTATTTCTGATGAAAATTTAGGATCTGAATTGAGATGTGCTATAAAGTACATACTAGATTTTGAAGACAGTCCAAAAATATAAAATATGTCAATAATGTTTGTGTTGATTATATGATTATATGGTGAAACGATAATTTGGATATATTAGGTTAAATATATTACTAGAATTCATTTTATCTGTTTTTTAAAACTTTTTAATGTGACTGCTAGAAACTTTAAAGAAAATTTAAATTTTAAATTATACCTGGCTCATGTCATACTTTTGTTAAATAGCGCTGTTCTAAATGTGCAGGAAGCCTGTGAAAGCTGTCTGGGGGAACAGGGTAGCATTTCAGAGTTTGTCAGCTCTTTATGATTTGAATGTGATTTGCTGATTGGTTGTTGTCTAGAGGGGTAATGTAAAGATTTGAAGGTATGTAGAAAAATAGGGTGTCATTGATGGTAAAACTGTGGGTAGCATATTGGGGGCTTGGGGCAGAGAACATAAGGAGAATGGCAACAAGTGAGGCAGAAAAGATTGAATCAGGAGTTTTAAGAGCCTTAAGTTCTGTTGTGATGTTTAAACTTTTTCTATAGTTATTGAGAATTTTCATTGTTTTTTTTTTTTTAAGCAGATGATTAACAAGATCAGACTTGTGCTTAGAGAATAACTACTGATGTTATGGAAGGTCAGTTGGACAAGGCAAAGAAATGGGGGTTAGTAGTTCCAGGAAGAGGCAGGCTCTGGTGGCTCTTGCCTGTAGTCCCCAGTACTCAGGAAGGAGGCTTAGGCCAGGGAATCACTTGAGCCCAGGGGTTTGGGGTTGCAGTGAGCTGTGGTAATGCCACCGCACTCTAGCCCAGGCAACAGGGCAAGATCCTGTCTGGGGGTTGGGGAACTGAAAAAACACGTAGTTATTTTGGGATAGGAAAGTATAGAGAATTGGTAGTGTTTTGTTGGAGTAGGAGAAGGTTCATAGACAACCTTGAGACACCTGATTGAGTAGTTATACTGCTGTTTAAATGGGTGACTATGACAGAGCAGTCTAAAGTTTTGCATGAAAGTTGAAGCGAATGGACTGAGTTTGAGGTCTGTGTAAAGTATCTATGCTAGCAAATCTTTCAGAATACATGTTTGTAGCTTAAGGAGAGGTGGATGTTTGAGGGAGAAATTCTGGTCTTACTGAAGCAATGGAATTAGGTAAAATTTCCCAGGAGACTGTAAAAACAGGAGTAGAGAATTTTAGCATATGGATTTTATGACAGCTTATTTGGTTGTATAAAACTAATTTTCACTTAGGAACACACTGAGTGCATACTTGTGCAGGCTGTCAAAATGGAGAGACCAATGAGACAAACATTCTGCCTTAGACAGAATTGAGTTCTAGAAGGAAAGGCAGACAGGTGAATCTGGGATTAGAGTGCAGTGTAAGAGTTGCAGAGTGAAGGCTGAGGAGAGGATGTGTGTGAGGGCATGAGAAAAAGTCAGACTGGGAGGTGTGGGCTTGACCTTGACGGGGAAATTTGTCTTTTATTCCTTTTTGGCAAATCTTTTCCCTGAGATAAATTTCCTGACTCACTCCCATGCCTGTTTATGTGTTGGGCCCTGTCACTGTGCCGTCAGCTCTGTCTCTCCACCTCTAGGTACAGATAGTCATTAACCACCAGTGGTCATAGTTTATAGCGTCGCACAATCGGGTGTCAGTTTGTGGCTGTTAGTGAGGGTTGGTAACACAGGGGTGACTTCATCAGTATGTTTGTGGATGGCTTTCTGGAAATAAGCATTTGTCAGACCTCACAGCTTTTTGCCATGGGATCTGATTTATTATTGTCTGTGTCAGAGATGGAGGGAGAAATGGTGACAGACCTGCGATGGTGTCAAGGGCTTGTTCAGGCTGTCGGCAGAGGTGATAAAAGGAGAGGGTGCAGACACAAACAAGCTGTTGTCACATGGGGGACCGAAGGTCTTAGTGTGCGAATACAAGGTATCTATCCCTACAGGAGTTGAGTTGTAATAATTAGAAAAACCACCTGAAAAAAATCAGTAAGGAAAATCCTGCATTTCACCATGAAAACTGATGCCTATTACAGGTATCACAATACTGAATTCACTTGGATACCAGTTACATTTCCATGTTGAAAGGCTGCTTTCCATTTCTTTGCCTTATGTCGGGAAGAATAGTAAGGTATTGGATGCGTTTGGAATGCTCTTCACTTCTCTTGGCCCTTCACCACCTAGTTTTCCTTTAAAGACCTAGTTATACCTCTGCTATGAACCTTTTCTTGAATGCCACGATTCACCTCCTCTCTCTGTTCAGTGCTGGGATTTTTTTGTGCTCCCAGAGCATCCTGAACACACTTCATAACATTCAACTATACCATTGTAGTTTTATACCTGTCTCCTCCTTTTTACTAGGCTTTTGGCTCCTTAAGGACAGGGACTGTCCTATATCCATCACCTGCCTAGCTCATAATTGTTACTTAAATGTTAATTAAATAAGTAAACTATAGAAGATGAAAGTATGCTCTATAGAGGTTGGAATCACAATATAGCCATGCTTTTAAGATACAAACATTAGAATTTATAGGTTTTTATATATCAAAAGTATTAAATAAAGGGTAGTATTATGTTTTTTCCTAAAATTTGTCTTTAAGTGAAAAGACTGTCATTTAGAAAGTTACATTTTCAGGTTAAAATTGATACTCAACTTTTAGATATGAAACTAAACAAATTTGAGTTTTATTTTAGCTGAGTATTAGCTTATTGGACTGATGTTTTTCATTTTATCCTCTACTGTGTTAACTAGCCCAGTGTTACAATGTTGAACAATTATGGTAAAGCAGAGTTTAAGTGGCCAAATTACAAGGGCACATGAATGTATTTTTTTGAGCGTGATACTGAGTAGGTTTTTTCCCCCATAAATGTAAATCAAAGGTATGATTATAGGCTGAAGAGATTTATAGTATTCAGTAACATAAATGTAAACCTGCTTTTATAATGAGGTAGATACCCAAGTATTGATGCTAAAACTGAAGAGCGTAGGCTGGTTAAGAAGCAAGAGGTATAGTTCCTTGGTTAATGTGGATTCTGCCATTCTCTGAAGTGTGTTATAGAAGCAATTCTTGAACTAATGTTAAAAGTAAAAAGAGGACAAATGTCAGTATTTTTGGTATTAGAAGGATGCAGGTAGAGTCTAAATTTAAAGTTAGGTTCTTATAGATACGGTTCCCAGTTTTTCCTTTCAGTGGGTAATGGGAGGATTATTTTAGTCTATAGATAAAGTGGAACAGGCCAAGGCTTTTTTTAAATACAAAATTGGGTCGTGTGCAGAGGTACTGGTCTTAATTCAGTTGTTAATTAATGACAGATATAGCCCATAAAATTAACTTTGTTTTTTTTTGCTCTCCTTTTAGAGGGTTTTCTTTTTGGTATGAAAAAACTTGTTTATTTTTGTTGGTGACAATTCATGAACAAGGTTGTTTTTATAAATACAGTGTTAGAAAGCTTTTATTTGATTTGCATATTGGAAATAGCTTTTGTTGCTTATTCATTTATTTAAACCCCTTTCTTTGACTAATCTGCAGAGAAAGAAGAAACTGGTAGTGTGGACTTCAGAATTGTCTTTATGTTTTTTTGTTTGTTTGTTTTGTTTTTTTTGCAGTTTTTGGCCGTGGCTGGGTTTGAACTCACCACCTCTGGTATATGGGGCCGGCGCCCTACTCCTTTGAGCCACAGGCGCTGCCCTGTCTTTATGTTTTTTATAATACAAATTTATTGAACTGGGGGACCAGTTTGCCCTACGTCCACTAAGGCAGGTTGAGTTCTGTCAGTATCTTTTGAATAATAGTATACATAAGTAATCATATATGGTACTCGCTACTCTTCACCTCCAGTAACTCTGGCATAAGGCT
Organism: Perodicticus potto; assembly: GCA_963574655.1. Taxonomy (NCBI): domain Eukaryota; kingdom Metazoa; phylum Chordata; class Mammalia; order Primates; family Lorisidae; genus Perodicticus; species Perodicticus potto. Next base: position 8,741 of record CAUYRH010144680.1, read on the forward strand.
CAAGAATTTTAATAAATACTAGCAGATGATTCTGATATAGATGATTTCTTGATAACCCCTGAAAAAACAATAGTTTATATGGTGTTAATACTCTTGTTATCACTTTTATGGGTTTGTGGACTAGGCACATACCTATCTTATCCCGGTTTCTAGTCTTTAATCAAATTCTAAAGGGTGATAATTCTCATTACAATGAAATTGGGAAATAAAGGACATGAAAAATGCATGTGTAATACTGTTATGTAGAGAAAACTGACATTTTAGTTTTTCTTTAACTTTTTAAAATTTTAATTGGAATTTTACCATATAGTTTTATCCTCTGCTTTTCTTACTGTTAATCTCATATAAATTTATCATCTGGTTAAGAAATCATTCATAGCATTTTCATGGCTGGTGTGGGATCGCTGCCATCTATTGGATCATAATTTACTCCTCCTTTACTTTGCTGTTAGATGTTTAAAGATTGTTTCTGATTTGTTTCTAGTAAACAACACTAGAATGGACATCTTTGTTAGGAAAGCATTTTTTCTCTATCTAGGATCTTTTTTCCCCTTTGTTCAAGGTCCTAAAAACATTTTTAAAGGCTCTTGAAACATACTGCCAAACTGTTTTCCATAAAGGTTCTGTGATAATTAAAGTTACCAGCAGTAAACTTGAGTTGTCACCTCCCACCTTCACCAGCACTGAATGTTTTTGTTTAAAAAACAAAAAGCAATACATTTTTGGTTTGCTAGACCAAATGGTGCAAATAGACAAATTGTTTAACCATCCTTTATTGTAGTGGATATATTTTGGGTATATGTAAAAATTAGTTTGACTTTTTTACTAAGTGTTTTTTTATACCAAGAACTTATATTGTGAAGAGTTCGTGAGGAAAATTTGGTGATCCATGGATAGCAATTCCCTTGAATTTTCCCAGTTGTTGGGATAGTTTATAGTAAACATTTACAGTTTCTTTTTCCCAGAGATCAGAGTATTTCACAGATACTGAGGCCTCATGTTCTTGTTCCATATACTTTGGAAGTTGAAGATTTAAGTTGATTTTAAGTATGGAGTTAATTCATTAAAAAGATAAAGTTCTTATTTCTGCGTCAAACTAAAATTTTATCTTTCATTGTTTACAAACCTCTTCTGACTATCTATCAGTGTTTCTACTTAGAATTGCTGTTAAATCTCTAAATTTCATACATAACTTTCACCTTTATTTTTTGGTGTATCAACTTTGAAGAGTCTCTGATTTAAAAAAATTTAGGAAACATTCCTTCTCCTTTTTTCTGTCTTTTCAGTGCATGTTCATAATTAGGTCAGTTTCTTGTGTCATTCCCAGTATTAGTTTCGATAAACACAAACCTTTGTCTCTGTGCTGTGCACTAACTGAGTTTCCCCTTGCTGGACTGATGGGTGCAGACGACCTCCAGGCACAAAAGGAGCGGCAGGGTTCACCTGTTTGTTTCCTTTCTCTCAGGGATTACAGTCCTGCCCTCTTTGTTGTCCAGTGCTTTAAAAAACTTGTTTCCTGTATTTTGTTTCCTAGGTGTTATGGCAGGAAGGTAGTCTCAGATCTTCCTGGCTGATAGGCGAAGTCTTTTTAATAACTTCTTAATTGCTGAATTGAAAGATTGTTTCAGAGCCTCTACACTGAAATCTTTGAATTTGAAGCTGTCAAGTTCTCCTTCTTTTGAAATTTTCCTTTTCAGCTACCACCTTTTCCCGGTAGGTCTACTATTTATGACTTTTCTGCCTCCTTAACTTAGTCTGGTCCTTTAATCACATTAATTGCAATAATAGTAGTAATAATTATAATAGTAACAGAAGGCACCGTGCTAGACCACGTGCTAACTTTAAACCAGTATTCTCATTTTAATTCGTAGAGCAACTGCTCAGTATTTCTCAGGGTTCTCTTTTTTTCTTCCTCTTACTGTGCACACACACTCCCTTAAGTTATTGGCCCCACCTATATACTGATGACTTTTACATTTGTGTTTTTAGCCCTTCTGTACTGAGTCTCCAGTGTACGTATCCAACAATCTTTTAGCATTTCCAGTTGGATTTGCAAAAGACTTGTCAACCTAATACAACCTAAATGCTCCTCTCTTTCTATCCTTTTTTTTCATCTTGGCAATCTATAGTAAAAAACATATACACAACAAAACAAGCTATACTTCACATGCACATATGCTCCGCATGTTAAGTTAACCTGATTATTTCCCCGCTTCTCCATTCCTGCTTCTTGTCCTATTGCAGCTCTCTGCATCTGCTGTCTGTACTATCATACCAGCTTCCTAGTGGTGTCCCTGTAAAATCTATATTATTGTAAAAAATGTAAATCACAATATACTTTCTTACTTTAAGTCTTCAGAAGTTCTCTAAATGCTGCTGGATAACATCTGTTCTTTGTAACAAGACTCCCCTTGTTCTGTCCCTTGCTTCTCCTCAGTCTTTCTCTTCTGCTCCTTTACACACTGAGTCGGCGTCTAAACGGTACTATGCTGTTTTCCTAGTTCTTATTCTTGCTTCCTTCTGTCTCCCCAACTTTAACCTGGCTCTTTATTTTATTTTATTTTTTTTGTAGAGACAGAGTCTCACTTTATCGCCCTCGGTAGAGTACCGTGGCGTCACACAGCTCACAGACGATTCTCTTGCCTCCGCCTCCCGAGTAGCTGGGACTACAGGCGCCCGCCACAACGCCCAGCTATTTTTTGTTGCAGTTTGGCCGAGGCGGGGTTTGAACCTGCCACCCTTGGTATATGGGGCCGACGCCCTGCCCATTGAGCCACAGGCGCCCTACCCAACCTGGCTAACTCTTAACATATTTGTTTCTAAGGGTTAATCATTTGTTTCCAGGTCTCATCCTTTTCACTCCCCGAGTGTCCCATGTATGTGTAGCTCTAGAATTATGTCTATTATGCATTTAAATCTGTTTGTTTCACTTTACTGTATTACAAGGTCCTGGAAGACATGAAATTTTTTTGCAAATTGTATTTGTAACCTAAGCACCTAGCCGAGTACATGGTGTTCAACTCCTTCGTAGATAGTTTCTACTTTAAATAGGGATACGACTGTGCCTCCTTTTTTCCAAACTGGGAACACGGATATTTTCCTAGTGTGTTCTCTCTCTGTCACATCTAGTCCTTCATCTTGCTTTTATTCAGGGAATTGTGTTTGCATACTTTTGTTCATATATGTCCATTTTTTCATTCAAATTCATCGTATTTCATTAAATACTACTGTGTGCTGGAAAGCATACTAAGTACTGCCTGCTGAATGTCACGTTGAATTTATAGCACTTATAGATTAATTTTTGGAGAATCAACATGTTTATAAACTCAAGTTTTTTCATTTAGGAACAAAGCTTTCTCCATTTAAGTTTAATTTTAGGTATCCAAGGAAAGGTTTACAGATATTCTTGTTCAATTTTGTACATTTATATGTAAATATTTAACAGTTTTTCCCCTAGTATGAATAAATTTTTTTTCTATTATGTTTTCCAATTTGTCATCTTTCACATAATTATGAGAAGCTGGTTAGGTGATCATGTATTTGGCCAATTTATTAATCTCTCTTAGTAGCTTTCATGGACTTGGGTTTTTAACTATTGGCTATTTTAATGACAATTGGCAGGGGTTTTTTTCCTTTGTATTCATGAAATTAATTTATTTTTCATGTCTTGGTACATTGGTTAGGACCTCCCATACAGTGTTGAGTAGAAGCAATGATACTTGGCATCTTAGTAGTATTCTTGACTTTAGTGAAAGTGCTTCTCATCTGTCTTGTTAACTATGGTGTTTACCTTAAATATTAATAATTTTAAAAAGTCAATATTTATAAATAGGAAACATCATCTATTCCTTACCAGCTAAGAGTTTTGTCCTGAATCTCTGTTCAGTTTTATCAAATGATTTCTTGTCTGTGGAGATGACCATGTTTATCTATAAATCTGAGAAATTACAGTCTGAGATTTCCTCAAGATAGACTTAACATCACATCTTTCTCCGATTTATTTAATGTAGCACTGGATTTGATTGGTAATATATGAGATATTTTTATCTATATAAGAGATATCTTTGTAATGTTCTTTCGTTTAATTCTCTGTTCTTATTTGGGAATTATGCTAGCCTTATAGACTGTGCTGAAGACTGAAGCATTTCAGTTTTTTTAAGTTGGAAAAACTTTAAATGTGAGCTGTTTAAACAATGAGTTGTTTCTTAAATATTTAGCAGAATTTGTCCATAGACATGATTTAGAAAATGGCCATTTCTTGAAATCTTTATTTACCCAAGTATTAGGTATAAAGTAAGACCTTCTTTAACACTTGCTAAATAAAAAAAATTTTTTTTTGAGACAGAGTCTCAAGCTGTCACCTTGGGTAGAGTGCTATGGCATCACAGCTCACAGCAACCTCAAACTCTTGGGCTTACACTATTTTCTTGCCTCAGCCTCCCACGTAGTTGGTACTACAGGCGCCTGCCACAATGCCCGGCTGTTTTTTTGTTGTTGTTGTTGCAGTTCTCATTGTTTTTAGCTGGCCCAGGCCAGGTTCGTAACCACCAGCCTCAGTGTATGTGGCTGGCGCCCTGCCTACTGAGTACGGACACTGCCTAAATATTTTCTTGATAGGCTTCTAAGAATTGCTATATGGAATTGTTTATTAGCAGAATTGTTGTTGTATCAGATAAGTATTGTTATGGCTGATTCATTAGGATACGGAATTATTCTGTAGGAGAAATAAGTGGATTAACTGCCACCACGGACAGATTTTCTTCATAGAAAAATGTTGTTTGGTGGTAGTCTAAATTTGAAGTTAACATTTTTTAGGAAAACAGTCTATTTTGCATCATTGCAATGTATAAAAAGACCAAAGATTATCATTTTATAAACATGTTTTGTGTTATTCTTACTGTTTTCTCTATTAAAGCTTATTCTGTGATTTGGACTTACTAAATTAAAATTATTTCTAGGCAAATAACTGTTCTTTGAAGTTGAAGTACTTTGATTCCATTGAAACTGGTTGATTCCGTTCACATTCCTCTTTTTTAATTTGATACTTTTAAGTATTCATAAAACTCTGGATACTTTACCAAAGTAATTAAACTTCTGGATATAAGTCTAAGATTTATGTGGTAAAGCAATGTTTGTCAACCAGGGATAGTTTTGCTCCCAAGGGGCGTTTGGCAACATCTGGAGGCTTTTTGGTTGTCATCATGGAGGTGGCTGTGCGTGAGTGAGTGGGTAGAGGCCAGCGGAGCTGGTAACTATCCCGCTGTGCACAGGCTAGTACCGTCTCTCAACAGAGAATCATCTATCTCAAAATGCCAGTTGAGTCAAGGTTGGGAAACTGTTGTAGAAGGAAGATAGATAAACAAATATAAATGCACCACATAAACAGGTGTTTTCCCACGTGTGCTTTTTTCTTCAGAGACAAATTGTGTAACTTAGTACAGTTTGCAGTGTCCTTATGGAAAAAGATATGAAGTGTTTGCTCTTGACTGACATCTAGTGAGGCATTTAAAAATAAAAAGGAAAGCTGTTGTTTAAGATTAAATATGTAAATCGCAGTTACTGCTAATTGTTTTTTCCCACCTTTTGGGAAATTTACAAATAAGAACTACGAAGAGATTAAATGATTTGTTTGTAGCCACTAACAAATTATATTTGAACTATTACAATAATTTGTTTATACTCACAGAAAAATAATACCTCAGCTAAGAATTTATTTCTTGAAGAAACATAATATAGTTTAATTCTTAGCTTAAGTATTATTTCTCTTTTATGTTTCCTTTACATTCCTAATTTAATCTTAAAGCTTTAGACCAGTGGTTCTCAACCTTCCTAATGCTGTAGCCCTTTAATATAGTTCCTGTGGGTCATGTTTATAAAATGATAATCTTTGGTCTTTTTATACATGATAATTATGCAAGTACCTATAGTCATGACCAACAGGTTGAGAACTGCTGGCTTAGACTATAAAATCCTTTGATAGTTTTTTGAATAAGAGCTCAACCACTCATGTGTAAGACTTTTGTATTTTAAAAAATTGCCTAAGATCATAGAATTTGAGAGCCAAATACAACCTGCGTGGTTTGGTCCAATTTCCTCATTTATAGAGATTGAAAATTTTAATTTCAAGAAAGGTAGAGTGATCTTTCCAAGGTCATACAACTTGTTAGTACCAGATCTTGAACTAGAACCCACAGCTCTTGGCTCCTAGTGAAGAACAAATGTTCTTTCAAGAAAGGAAAGTATTAGGTACACTTCAGATTCTATTTGAAGTTTTAGGTTTTTTTCTCAATCAAACTGTAAGTATTAAAACAGTTAAACCATTATATCCTTAGAGTATATATACTTGTATGTATGTTCCATTCATAAATCATCCTGTTTTATTTAATTTTCATTTAGAAATATTATGCCAGTTTAAAGATGACATTTAAAAATTTCTATTTCCAGGCAACTACACCTCCAAATCAAGGACGGCCAGATTCTCCAGTCTATGCTAACCTACAGGAACTGAAAATATCCCAGTCTGCTCTTCCCCCTCTTCCAGGAAGCCCAGCAATTCAGATTAATGGAGAATGGGAAACTCATAAAGATAGTTCAGGGCGCTGTTACTACTACAACAGGGGAACACAGGAAAGAACCTGGAAACCACCACGCTGGACTCGAGATGCCAGCATCAGCAAAGATTTCCAAAGTCCCGGAGATTTCCAAAGTTCAGGAGATCAGGAGGTATGAGTAGTTAAGGAATCAACCTGAAAGTTACCACATTTTCTCTTTTCTTTTTCAGAAACAGAAGAATCAAATAGCTTTATTTCTTATTATCAGCAATCCTTGAATTTCTAAGATACGAAGTTCTTTCCAAGCTTTATTATATTAATAATATAATAATCTCTTACTAATGCACAGCGGCTAACCTTGTAGCATGCTTACTAGTTCCAGAACTGGATTCAAGTGTCTAGTGCCAGTACATTTCCTTATGAATTAGAAAATACTAATTTCATTATTATTGCACAAGCCAGTGACATCTTTTAAAAAAGAAGGAAAGGAAATATATGATGTGATCTAGCCAATGAAATAGAGGCAGAATTATTTAATTAAAACAGATACTTTTGTCTGTTGGCTTAGGATGGCTACCAAGCTACTTCTCAGTTTTTCCTCTTTGTCAGTCAGAGGTCCAAGACCAATTTTTATTTATATGTAAGGGAAATAATTAAAATTCCTTTGCTAAAATTAGATCTGTAAGTCTGACAATTCACTTTAAAAACCATTATTTTGGGGGACAGCTCTGGTGGCTCACATCTATAATCCTAGCAGTGTGGCAGGATCGCTTGAAGCCAGGAGTTATAGACCAGCCTGAGTAAGAAAGACCAAGACCCCTCTCTACAAAAAATAGAAAAATTAGCCAGCAGTGGTGGTGTACACCTGTAGTTCCAGCTACTTGAGAGGCTGGTACAGGAGGGTCACTTGAGCCCAGGAGTTTGAGGTTGAAATTAGCTATGATGCCATTGCACTCTAGCCAGGGCAATAGAGCAAGAGACTCTGTGCGCCCCTCCCATTATTACTTTCTCTAACAAGTGTTGACTGTTTTCCCCCCTCTGATTTCACCGTCTTCCATCTCTTGCAAGGTGGAACAGTGAATTGACAAGCTAGAGCTTGAGAAATACTCTTCCCAGTGGTGTGGTGAGACCGGGGGGCTATTTAGATGTCCAGGAGAAGCTTAGGAGTGAAGTCCTGCTGTTGATAGACTAGAAGCCTCCACCTGCATAGAGCACCCTGCTTTTACAGGAGGCAGCTACCTTGTACACATAAAAGCAAGGCTTCAAGTAGATAGGACCTGGAAAAATTAAGTAACACATCCTGTGTTTAGCAGACCCTGAAAGCTTTTTGTAGTTAATGACCCTCCCCTTCTTATTCTTCAATTGTTTATTTATAGCTTTGGTCAGATAGTAACTTGTACTTTCAGTGTTCAAGTCAGAACCAAAAATAGAAAAATTGTTCATCTTTAACTGTTATAGGAAAGTTAGGAAAATTTTATTTGAATTGTACATATAGAAGATTAAAAAATCTGTCCTATGCATCAGTAATAAAGTATGATCTTATAATTTGAGAGAATTAAGAAAAAAGACTAAATTATAGACATTTAAAGTATACACAGGGACATTTAACATGTTTCTTGGCTTTCTGTTTTACTAAATAGACGAGAGGGATTTTTATATATGGTCTTAGTTTACACTACTGGTCTCTGCACAGATTGTATAAAAATTAATATTTCCAAATTGGCTGGAGCATATCATCCAGTAACTTGCTGAGAAAAGTTACGAATGGGGGGTAAAAGTGAGACTATGTGTGTATGAAAATATCTGTAGTCTCTCATAGTTAATTGATAATCAGCATGCCTGGATATAGAACCCGAGGTTAGAAATAATTTTTTCTCACAATTACAAGGTATTTTGAACTTCCTTTAATGGGGATCTGGTCACCTGCTTGTTGTGGAATCTCCAGTGATAAAACTCTTGGGTCTTTTCAGTCCATGGAAGTCTTTATTAGATCTTCTCCCTAGAAGGTGAGGGCTGCCGAGGTCTTGGTGTTGGCAGTTTGCATATGGTCCCCATGCTCCCCTCTTTCTCTTGGTATCCATGTCCCCGTGGTGGCCATTGTCCCTCAAATCAGGTTCTTACTGTTTTCCCTTCTTCAGAGGGAATAAATCCCCATATGTCTGCTAATAGCCAGGCATGAAGAAGGGTATCCTGCTGAGTTAAGTTTTCCTTAATTAGTATCCCCCGTTCCAGAGGCATGTAATACCATCAATTCCTGAGCTACTTGCAGATTCTGCTCTGAAAACTTGATAGGATTCCTCTTCGCCCTACTTTTCCTCCACCCCCACCATGCAAGCTTAGATTCTGCTTTCTTCTGTGGGGATAGTTCAATTTTTATTCATCTCCTTGATTGTTGTCTCTTTTTGTGTACCTGTTTTTGTAATTTTACGTCTTTTTAAACAGATTTCACTTCTGTTATTTTAGTGGGGAACAAGTATTCATTCTTCTATCTTAACCCAGAAGTTTATTACTGTAATCTTTTCTTTCTTTTTCTCAACATTGTCGAGACATCTGAGGCATATTATCTTAATCTTCCGTCGTAACTCAGAAGCTTATTATTTTAATGGTTACCCTAGAACACTGGTGATTAACTTATGGGTGCTTTTGCCTTCCAGGGCGGTCTGAAGACTTTTTGGTTGTCATAGTTGGGGGAGTGCTACTGACATCTAGTGGGCAGAGGCCAGACGTGCTGCTGAACGTCCAACCGTACCAGAGAAGCTCTCCACGACAAAGAATGAGCTTTCCCTAAATGTCAACAGTGCTGCTTTTGAGAATACCTGCCCTAGGAATTTATTTTTATTTTTTAGAGTCAGGGTCTTATGTTGACCAGGTTGGATTGCAGTGTTATGGGCATAGTCACAGAACACTGTATCCTGGAACTCATGGGCTCAAGCAGTCCTCCTGCCTCAGCCACCTAAGTAGCTGAGACTGTAGGTGTGCAGCATTATGCCTGGCTTTAACGTGCATAGTCTGTCTGAGGTCAGTCAGTATCCTCTTGCTTCTCCAAGCTACTCGGGAGCTGTGTGTGCTGTTGTTGTTAATATATTTAGTTCTATTTTTAGCCTCCTTTAAGAGTGCATGACTCTTAAAGTTAATCCTCATTTTTACCATCTACTTTTCTCACATTTTGTTCACTTTCTTTTCCCACTTTTTTTTGTCACAAGTATATGCTTTTTTGTTTTTTGACACAGAGTTGTACTCGTAGCTGTCATAGCTCACAGCAACCTCAAACTCTTGGGCTCAAGCAGTTCTCTTGCCTCAGCTCCCAAGTAGCTGGGACCACAGGCGCCTGCCACAACGCCCGGCATCTCACTCTTGCTCAGGCTGGTCTCGAACTGGTGAGCTCAGGCAGTCCCCCTACCTCAGCTTCCCAGAGTGCTGGGATTACAGGCATGAGCCACCGTGCCTGGCCTTCAAGTATATTCTTTTAAATTTGCTCATGAGAGTTCATTAAAAACAGAATCTTATTTATTTATTTTGCTTTTATCTTTGAAGAATATTTTAAATTGGTATATATTTCTAAGATAACTTTTTTCCTAGTTTACTAAAGATTTTAGTTTGATTTTCTGTCTTTGTTGATGCGTAAAATTCAAATGTTAGTCTGATTGTCTTTCCTTTAAGGGTAGTTTATCTCTTCTTGTTTCTTAAGATCTCATCTCTGTACTTCGTGATGTGACTGGGCGAAGATATCTTTTTTATTTCCTGCCAGGGCTTTGTTGGGACTTCTGAATATGAAGAATCAAATCTTTAATCAGTTCTAGAAAATTCTTAGCTGGTATCTATGTATAGACTGTGCCCCATTTTTCTCTTTCCTCTTATTCTAGAACTTTGATGAGATGAATGTTTAATCTCACCCTGTTCATCTATATCTTTTTGTGCCTCAGTCTAAATATTTCAAGATCTAACTCCTGTTCACTATTTTTCTCTTGGCCTACATTTTCATTTGATGTTAAACCAATTCTTTGGGTTTTAAAAAGTTATTTTTATTTGTTTAGGGAATTTTCCCCATATTATTATTTTGAAAAATTTAAAGCTCCAAAAAAGATGAAAGAATAGTATAATGAATATGAATAAATCATATGACTTTCATTTAGATTCACCAGTTGTTAAAATTTTGCCACATTGCCTTTTCTGTCCTTCTCTTTACCCTCCTAAAACACACACACACACAGACACTCTTGTTCTTCCACATATGTGTAATTTTTTTCTGAACCATTTGAGGCAGACAACATATTTTATTCCATAAGTATAAGGGTTTTTTCCATCAAAACCACAATACATTTATCATGCCCAGGAAATTTAATATTCCATACTATTTAATGCGTTGTTAAAGTTTAGCGTTTCTCAGTTTTCTTTTTTTTTTTTTTTTGGTTTGTTTTGTTTTGTTTTGTTTTGAGACAGAGCCTCAAGCTGTCACTCTGGATAGAGTGGCTGTAGCATCATAGCTCACAGCAACCTCCAATTCCTGGGCTCAAGAGAGTCTCTTGCCTCCGCCTCCCAAGAAGCTGGGACTACAGGCGCCCGCCACAACTCCCGGCAAAATTTGGTTGCAGCCGTCATTGTGGTTTGGCAGGCCCGGGCTGAATTCGAACCCGCCAGCTGAGGTGTACATGGCTGGCGCCTTAGCCCGTTGAGCCACAGGCGCCGAGCCACGTTTCTCAGTTTTCAAGTAATATCTCTTTTCCTATGATGAAGAATGCAGTGAAGGATCACATACCGCATTTATTTGTTATATCTCTCTTCAGTTTTATTTTATGTTTTATGTTTATTCTAATATATAAAGTCGTGAGGAGGGGTTGATTATGCTACTTTTATGCTGGCTGTCATGGTGTTTTGCTTTTCCTCTTTTATATGTGTGTATGAATATTTTAAAGTAAGATTATAGTTCTTAGAAATTTGTAAGTAGGCAGTCTTTAATGCTAAGGTTGAACGTGGGTTCCTTCAGAGCAGATTTGCTTTTGCTTCTGCCAAGTCCCTGGGGAAACTAATATTGTATGAGTATTTTCAAACTATAGCGTTAGTTTTTATGGGCCACCCAGGTAGTAATAATTTGGATTGCATAAAACCTTGGCCTATGGCTAGGGATTGCACTGATTTCCCCTAATTATTGGGGAAGATTTTCTTAGTGTAGAATAAAGGGGCAAGATTTATTTTATGGTTCACTCATAATCTGTGGGTCTAATTCTTTGGAGGGCCTGGCTCTGCATATTGTGGGGTATCCATTTAGACTCCCTGCTCTTGGTAGTCCTGAGTCCAGTTCTATAACACTTCTGCATGGCCTTGAAAACTAACCTTTTAGTTGGGGGATTGGCAAATGCCTTCTAGGACAAAGGATTTTGTTTTGTTTTTTTTTCCCTTCTACCTAACTCTTGGATTCTTGTTTCTACTTAGTTTTCGACCTCTGGGTGTTTTGCTTATTGATGATTTTAAAATAATTTTCATGTAATATTTTAGCTGTTTTCATCCATATCATCAGTTGGGGGACCTCCCTGCCATTCTCCTTTAAATCCGACAGCTACTATGGCCCCTCATTCTGCTACCAGGAAACATTAGTTGCAGAATAGACCCCAGAGTTACTCAGCTAATTACCCTCCTGAATGGAGTTATGTAGCATAGAATAGTTAACTTTTGGAGAAAGCTTGCCAAAAATAATCTTCATTTTTGTTTAATTGCCCTTAAACAGTTTTTTTTAGCAGTAGGCGTCAAGATCTTATAGCTAGTCCTGGTTCTTTAGTGTAATAAAGCATGTCAGGACATTGGAGGCTACTTTTTATGGCAGAAGAAAATATCTTCACTAATGTAATGATTATTTAATTTTACTGATTAGCCTTTTTCGCCTTCTAAAGATTTTATTGCCCTTTATTTCATGCATAAGCTTTACATTTTAAGTTTTCTCAATTAAATAAAGATAAACTCTTTTTTTTTTTTTTTTTGAGACGGAGTCTCACTATGTTGCCCTCAGTAAGCGATGTGGCGTCAGAGCTCGCAGCAACCTCAAACTCTTGGGCTGAAGTGATTCTCTTCCTTCAGCCTCCCAGGTAGCTGGGACTACAGGCGCCCACCACAATGTCCAGCTTTTTGTTGTTGTTGTTGTAGTTGTCATTGTTGTTTAGCAGACCCGGGCTGGTTTTGAACCCCCTGGCCCGGTTTTGAACCCCCCAACCCCACTGTATGTGGCTGGTGCCCTACACACTGAGCTACAGGTGCCAAGCCAAAGATAAGCCCTTGATTTTTAAATTAAGTGTTCGTCATTTTTTTTTTTTTGCAGTTTTTGGCCGGGGCTGGTTTTGAATCCACCACCTCCAGCATATGGGGCCGGCGACCTGCTCCTTTGAGCCACAGGTGCCACCCCTGTGTTCATAGTTTTTTAATAATGTTATAAAATATAATACAGTTTGCTTTTACAGTGCTTCTGCAAAGTTTTCTGTCAGTTGTTGTGAACATGTTACTAAGACCATATATGTCTTTAACTACAGCTTTAGGCCAAATAATGGTGATAGAAAATACAGTCTGAGTAAGCTTTAATTTTAGATAGAAAAGGTCATTTGCACAAGAATATTAACCTAATATATATATATTTTTTTAGCTAGTCAAATTTAGCAGTAGGGTTAACCTAGTAAATCTTTTTTTGTTTGTTTGTTTGTTTTTTGGGGGGATTCATTGAGGGTACAAGAAACCAGGTTAACCTAGTAAATCTTGAATGAGGTTTAAGTGCAGTAAGCAAACTGCTATTTAGTCACATTATAGTGCCTCTTGTTTGTTAAGAGGGAATAAAAAATGGTTAGATTTCTTGATCTTCTAATTTTCTTCTCTTATGAATCCAGAATTTATAATGTATACCTATATTATTTCTATGCTGAACTTTGATTTTTCTATCTGTAGTGTAGTTGAATTTTCTCAATATCGTTTTTTTCTCATTTTGAAGTTTAGTTTCCAACAGTCTGTATAAGCATTTGGTTGCATGACTTAGTAAAACTTGTCAATATATTAGAACACAAAATATGGTGTCACAAAGCTAATGTCTTTTCTCTATCTCCTACACACTTACAAAAGATAGTTCCTGATGTATTTGTTGAGCACTGTTTGCCGTGCATTTCGCTGGGTGCCTGTGATACACAGAAGAGAGTCTTGAAGGAGCTCAGTCTAGTGAAGATCCCCATCCCCTTCGTATACACATAGACGCGTGTACACGTATAGACTCCTGCCAGTTTTTAACTTGGTTAAAACTCAGAAACAGCATGAAATAGCATTTTATCTCTCCTTAGTCTGAAGACATTGTTTTTACTTTTATTGTGGTAAAATTTTCTAGGGGTGCATTAATTGATAAAATACTATTATTAATCGTCTCACCACTTACATTTAAAGACATCAATTTACTTTGAAATTAAATATTCAAATATATTCAAGATATCTTAATACTTAGAGTCAAGTAAAATCAATTTCTTAGATTTTTCAGCTGCTGCCTATTTATATTCAAAGAAGAAAAATCCTTATGTTTCTGACTATTTATAGCTTCTTTCATCAGAAGAAAACTCGCACAGCGTTTGTTACAGCCAGTCAGATAGTCAGTGTGGTTCTCCTCCAAGGGGTTGGTCAGAAGAGTTGGATGAACGTGGGCATACCTTATATACCAGTGACTATACTAATGAAAAGGTACATTCTTTTTTTTTTCCATCTAGTGTTTCTTGGCAGAATTCATTCATGAGATAGTTGTGTACTGAAGTTTTAGTATTAAAGAATCATGAAGATATTCTTCATTGTAATTTGATGATCATGCCAGTTGACAGCGTGGAAACTCAGCATAACTACTGATTCATGGTTTTAAGCTGCTTACAATAATAGTGATTTCTGTGGTGTCGACACCCATTTAAAGTAGACCTTTTAAGGTAGACTTCAATGTCATTTGTTTAGATATCTTTAATAAGCGTATTTCTTTATGTTTTTCTTGGTGAAGAGTTTTTGAAAAATAGTTTTTTCAACATGCTATTATTGTACCCTACCTTGTTGCCTATAACTCCTTTTGCTATTATCTAATTTATATAAAACAAAAGCCATGAATCTAGTACTTTAAGATTAGTTTGGGAATGAATATTGAAATTTTATGTGTATTTACATCTGATATCCTTTGAGAAAGTAACTGATTACTTGTGCTAGTTCAGAGAACAGAGCTTGGGAATAAGCAAAGGTAGATTATTACCCCTCCTTCCTGTCTCAGTTTTTTGACATTAATAATAAGAAGCACTAGTTTTCCTTTATTTCATAACCTAGATCATAATGTTGTTGTAGCAATACTTTAGTCCTTTCCCCCTCATGCTCCCATTATTATATTGTATAAAGTTCTATTGTTTCTGCTATTTAAATTTAAATTTTTTTTTTTTTTGAGACAGAGCCTCAAGCTGTCACCCTGGATAGAGTGCTGTGGCATCACAGCTCACAGCAACCTCCAATTCCTGGGCTCAAGCGAGTCTCTTGCCTCTGCCTCCCAAGTAGCTGGGACTACAGGCG